>JAWPHD010003584.1:0-212461 GCA_037043455.1 Cyrtodaria siliqua
TGCATTTTTATATCTGAATCGCATTTTTCACATATTGCTGGGTTATGAACTCCGAAATGTATTTACCGTAAGTCGTATGCTATTAGGTTCGTTTCAATAGAAACTGATCCATCAAAAAGTGATCGATGAAGGTTTTTGATGTGAAATGAAATCGCATTCTTCACATTTCAATATTAATGTGCAATTTTACCAAAAATTTGCATTTTTACATCTGAATCGCATTTTTCACATATTGCTGGGTTATGAACTCCGAAATGTATTTACCGTAAGTCGTATGCTATTAGTATGATTAGGTTCGTATCCATAGAAACTGATCCATCAAAAAGTGTTAACGTATATTAACTTGCGAAACTTTTTTGGGAGTTGTTGCGGTAGCGCATTTGGTAGTGTGGTCGAATTTGTTGTTGCAAGGCGCTGTCGCCGTAGCGGTGCGGCTAGTGCCAAACTAAATTGTAATTTATGTTCACTATGGTATGGTACATGTCCGTGTGTTAGCATTTCGTGTCTGGGCTGTAAACTTTGTAACGAAATGAGGAATTTTAAAATAACTTGGCACAAATATTCACATATGAAGGCGATGTGCAGAGCGCATGCTTGGACCGCCTCGGGTCAATGTCAAGGTCACACATTGATGTTAAAAGACATTTGATTATATTTCGTGTCCGCTCCATATCTCCTAAATCCCTGAAAGGATTTTCATGAAACTCGGGCATGTATGTCCATTATCTCATCGCGGCGTGGCCGAGTGGTTAGCGCTTTGGACTTGCGATCGGAGGGTCGTAGGTTTGAACCCCACTCGGAATACGTCCATGATAAAACTGGTCGGAAGCAAAGGAAATAATTAAATAATTATTCTATACATGTATATCAAACAATTATCACTATAACAGAGACCAAAATCCCTGTTGTAGGAGCCAAAATCCATAATCAATGAATACGGGTCTCATTCCGTACTCAAGAGCACCATGTGTAAGAATGGTCGTAGGCAAAACATGTTATCCTCTATAAATATAGACAATTATTATTATCGAGAAAACGTTCCAGGCGCGTCGGCTCAAGGTGACGGTTGAAGGTCAAATATCCTAGCCCAGGATTTGGCTAATATTTCGTGTCCGTTCCTAAACCCATCGAAGAATTTTCATAAAACTAGTTTCAAATCTTCACCTCATCGAGGCGACGTGCAGAACCCACGTTACAGGTGAGTCAGCTCAAATTAAAAGTTGCGGTTGCAGGTCAAAGATTCGAGCCCAGGATTTCGTCTCCGATCAATATCTCCTAAACCACTTGTAGGATGTTCATGAAACTTGGTTCAAATCTTCACCTCATCATGCATGAGGAAGTTATGGAGCAGACACGTGAAAACGGACCAACAGGACAGACTCACGGAATCGAGCAATCCTACATGTTTTACCGCATAGTTTAGCCAAGATGTCCCTATTTAAAGCGGTCACATTGGCCAACAAGGAAAGAGATGTTGCTATACATGTATCAAGTACAATATATTTTTGTAAACATACATGTCCCTACTGGTCGTGGACAACATGAATACAAAGTTTGAGAATCACAGCACAATCGTTCTTAAGTGATAGAAAATTCTTGGCCAAGGTCATCTTGATATTGACCTAATGATCTCATTATTAAAAAGGGTTATCTACTGGTCATGTCCAAACTGCATACCAAAATTACGGATCCTAAGCGCATTGAAAAGAGTTATTGATTTGTACCAGGTGAAGCGACCTTGAACTTTGACCTACTGACCTCAAAATCAGTAGGGATCAACTACTGGTCATAATTAACCTCCATACCAAGTTTGAGGAGCGTAGACCCAACCATTCTCTACATTTACATTGTCCAAAGTCACCTCGACCTTGACATTTGACTTCAAAATCAATACGCGTGACCAACACGCATACCAAATTAAGGATAATATGCCTAACTGTCCTCAAGTTAATATACATGTTCTACAAACCGACGCCATGCAAAGCCATATACTCCGCTTCTTCAAGAGGGGGCACAACAAGAGCATGCAACTCATCACACAACGTTCCGATCTGCTCCGATTGTTAATCGATATATATCGCTTTTGCCTAGCCGATTAATCGATTATGAAATCCCAACCGATTCCCATCACTAATATATCGTGTATCACATATTATTCGGATCAGTAAACAATGAAGGCGCTAGAGTGTGTACATTGCTAAATATTCCATTCTTTGATAAATCAAGGGCAAACATTCTTAAAAACAGCATTTTTTGATAAATTAATGGCACGTAAATCTTGACCCAGTGGTCCAATCTGGCTGAAAACTGAACTTATAAAGATCTGACAGTCATAGACAATGAGTCCAAGAATGATTAGGATTGGTGACAAATGTAGTTACTACCGTGTGTAACATGTCAACATACGACACTGTTTGTTTTGTTTGTTTTCCAAGTTTAACGCCCGTTTTCAACAGTATTTCAGTCATGTACAGGCGGATAGTTTACCTAACCATATTTCCATGGAAGGAAGGTACTAGACTCCCATCCTACGTAAGAAACAGTCAACTTTCTCACTTAAAGACTCAGGTCGTTAGCGCCGCTAGTGGGGCTCGAACCCATGACCCTCTATTGGTGATAAGCTTTTTGACATACGTTTGCTGAATCAAGGGCAGGCAACTCTTCACAACGGTCCAATAAATGGTTTAAACTTGAACCTGACCGAAATCGTATAATGGCCAAACATATTCTGTCCAAACAGGATTAGGATTTGGCGCTAGATGGAAAACATGATAAAAATATGGTCAATTTTGAAAATTCAAGGGCCACAACCCCTGATCTAATATTCCGATTATGCCTATAATCGAACTTGGCCAAGATCTTGTGACAACATATTATTTGTTGCCAAGTTTGATCACGTTTACTTGAACAATGTGGCCTCTACAGTGTGAACAAACCAGCAGTGAAAAATGGACGAACGATGGACATAAAATAAACCTAATAGCCCACTATGAGCTAAGAACGCTCGCTATGAGCTATGAAGTTACATTTATGTTCAAGACACACGGGCGCTATTTGATAAGAACCAAGAAGGACGGGAAGTGCTCAACCAGAGCTTTCAATAAATGTGTTTCTACAACAGAAAATATACAATGTATACATCTATTTCAATATTTAATAGTGAAACCATGAAACATTACCGTAAAAACGGAAAAAAGTAACTGTTAGGGCAAGAAATGAAAAAAAAATGCATTTACGAACATCTAGTCCTACTGTTCAGTCAGTGGTTATGAAAATAAAACCTCTTCAGCGGTAGAAAATATCTACAATTTCATACCACCCGATACCACACATACCGGATATCCCATTAATATAACCGACAGCGGCTGAATATGTTCGTCTTATCCAAGGTTTGATATTATATTCATACTCAAGTATAGGTATGATGACAAGTTTTCTCAGCATATTATATAGAGATACATGTAATTCAGCTGCTGGGATCGATAACAGGAAAATCCTTCACCAGATTGTCGGCATGTGGTGTTTTTCACAAACAAGCACGTACGAGTGAGTGAAAAACAAAAAGCAAAAAAAAAACGCCTACCATCGAAACTAGAATTGAATTGGGTATTACGACGTACCAAAACAAAAAAGTGATATGGCGCCAACCGGAATGAACATTCCCATATATGGCTCAATTTCAGTCTAGTTTGCCAGAAAAGCATATTTTGTAATTCACATTACACATCTCGGACTTAGACAATATCCAATAAATCCTCTCGGACTTCGACAATCCTCTGCCCAATAAGTAGTGGCCCTATTCTTGCCATGGGGGTCCACACGGAGTATCGAAAGCAGAATGTTCCTATAATCCAACCCAGCAGTTATATAATCTCTTTTATATTACATTTTAAATGTATTATGATATTAACTGAGAGTGAAATGTTAAATGCTTTATTGAACATTATTGATGGATGACGTCGAAATCAGCAAGACTTTATTGACTTCATGGCTCAACGTCACAGTTATTTAACTTATTTTTGTGTTGGTGGTTTATATTATAAACATTTAGTAATCATGCATTTTCAGTCACTGAGAAATCGCGATCTTTCACCAATAGAAATGTAATAACGTATTTATTTTAAATGATAAATTAGATATCTGACAGTGTTATGCACGAAAATGTATCTATCATTGTAATCACTCTTGATCTGCGGTTGAGATTATGGAATTTCAATCCTTGGAATCACTATTTATTTCCGATAATTGTTTGGAACACCAGACAAAATGACACTGGTACAGTTCAATATATTCCCATTCACAATGCAGTAGTAGTCTCGACTTATTATAACAGTTGGCTGGATCCTTCAGCATCAGCCTTACGTTTGTTTGTGTCATCTGTTTCTAAATGAAACATCTCGAACAGCTCTATGTTGCAACTTCTGATATATCTTCAATGCGGGAACACGTTACAGTATATCAGAGTTCTCGGCATTCTCTTTTCTTACAGAGCCTCTATAATTCCCAGAAACGACATTTGCACTACATTTTTTTAAATCTACCTTAACGTTTGATTTGTTCGACGAAACCTAAATAGAGAGCGCATCAGCTCTAAAGGATTTCACCACTTTTTTGAGTCACTTATTGTACAATCATGTGGCACTCAGTGCCGAAAGAAAGGCCCCCGGAAACAACGCCCTCAACTCGCCAATAGAAGAACAACAATTCCTGACTGCTGTCTTGCAATTTTCATCATCTCCCATGAAAATAAAACAAAAATTGTTTGAGGACAAAATAAAACAATGTTATTGTTCCTGTTAGATGCTAAAACCAGAAGCACAACGTCCCTGTCTCGTTTATTTGACGTCTGGGGTTCTTTTTTTTTTTACATACGGACATTTATAGATGCACCACGTGACGTCCCATTGCGTTTGACCAAAAAGCGTGTGAAAAATCTCTGCGGAAAGCCCACGCATAAAAAAGTGAAATGCGTATGGACGTCTAAAGACGGCGCATATCAACAAGAGCTGTCAGGACAGCGTAGCTCGACTATTCAGAATTTTCAGAGAACAAGAAATGATACACCCGGCATACCATCAGAAAAACAAAGTGAAAACAAAGGGGTGAGCTGGATGTGTCAAGAAGGAAAACATTGGAATTTTTATTAAATCAAGGGGCACACCTTTTCTATGATGACACGGAGATAATTTCATAATAATTCTTTTAAAGGATACATAATGCAAATTTTAAAAGTTGAAAATTTGAAGAAAATATGTTAAAAGTATTATGTAAATGCATTTGACCTTCGACCCCTTTGTGACCTCGACCTTTCATCCAATGATCTTGAACTCAACAGATACGATCATCGTCTGATGATGATTGGATAAACAAGTTATTTACATCTTAAGAAATGCGGACGTAAACATTAACCTGATGCAAAGAGCCTATCAACACATAAATGCAATTTGTGACCATGAACTTTGACCTATATAACCCATAAGATCCTTCGAACAGTCGAGCTAAAAATATCAAATTATTTGTAAGTTTGACCCAGGAGCTAGGTCCACAAAGGTGGGGAAGAATCCTAGGGGCTACGCTGGTTGGATGGTTGTATCCATCTGTTAATGCCCAGTAAGTGTATATATGGTTATAGTGTAGTGATCTCAACGGTTTCCAAATTATGACCCAGAGGTTGGGGGAAGGATATTTGGGTCTATGCTGGTTGAGTGGTTGTATCCGTCTGTTCATGCCCAGTAATTGTATATATGGATATAGGGTGGGGACCTCAATGGTTTCCAAGTTATGACCGAAGGGCTATGTACCCAGGGGTGGGGAAGCAATCCGGTGTCTATGCTGGTTGGATGGTTGTATCTGTTTGTTCATGTCCAGTAAGTGTATATGTGGTTATAGGGTGGGGATCTCAACGGTTATTAAGTAAGGGGGGCCCACCAACACCCTCATGTTTCACCTCTTGTGACCCCCGGGGCGGGTCCAATTCTGAACTCAGGATCACCATTTGAGCAAACTTGATAGAGAACTACTAGACGATGCTACATACAAAATATCTAAGCTGCAGCCCTTTTTGTTTCGGAGAAGAAGATTTTGAAGTGTTTTTCCTATATACTTCTATGTAAAAATGTTTTTTTTTACCAATTCGGGGGCCATAATTTTGTCAAAATGAATGGAAGATTCATGGGGATTCATGGGGATTGTTGGATAAGGTACAGAATTTGATGTGAAACATTAGTTTAAAATGTTAATGCAATAACTTGAGTAGTTTTGAAGTTATAAATCTATTGCACAAAAACTTTAAGGAAAAGACAGGACAATCAAAGGGCCATATCTTTGCCAAAATGAAAGGAAGAGTTATGGGGATTGTTGGATAAGGTGCAGAATTTGATGGGAAACATTAGTATAAAGTTTTAATGCAATAACTTCAGTCGTATTGAAGTTATAAATATATTGCACAAAAACTTTAAGGTGAAGACAAGACAATCAAAGGGCCATAAATTTGTCAAAATGAAAAGAAGAGTTATGGGGATTGTTGGATAAGGTGTAGAATTTGATGGGAAACATTAGTATAAAGTTTTAATGCAATAGCTTGAGTAGTTTTAAAGTTATAAATATATTGCACAAAAACTTTAAGGTAAATACAAGACAATCAAAGGGCCATAACTTTGTCAAAATGAAAGGAAGAGTTATGGGGATTGTTGGATAAGGTGCAGATTTTGATGAGAAACATTAGTTTAAAGTTTTAATACAATAACTTCAGTAGTATTGAAGTTATAAATATATTGCACAAAAACGTTAAGGTGAAGCAGGGGACGCCGACGCCGACGCCAACGCTAACACAGACTCCGACGCCGACGGCGTGGTGAGTAGGATAGCTCTCACTATTCTTGGAATAGTCGAGCGAAAAATCGTCTCGCCATTCGTAGACGTGTATTTTATGCACTAACCCGTCCCTTGTACAATAATGTCTAACCAAGGGGTACAGGACATGTTGTACTCTGGAACGTTTCGTAAACTGGGTACGAAACGTCCAATGACCCAGGTACGAACGTTCAATGCAATAAACGTTTCGAACCCAAAACTTGGTACGAAACGTACAGGGTGCGAAACGTACAAGGTATGAAACAATTTCTTTTTATTTGTTTGATGGGTAGTGTAAAAAAGAGTATAATAATGGACCTTTGGAAACGGCCGAGCACGACACATACGAAATATTGAAGTCTCGGTTTGATTGAGACTGTTCATGAGCGGTAGTGAAATATGCTAGCTACCGCTCAAGCCCTCTAGCCCCGGGTTGAGCAGAACTCAATATTCATAAAATCAATAATACACAATTTTAACCATCCCGAAGATGGCATGCATACGGCGGTGGACATGGAATTAATTGCTTCCCCATGTCGTACGGCGTATGGTCCCAGTATCTAATAAAATTAAATGCCCCGAAGAGCGAAATAAACATAATGGAATTTAGTTGGGAGCAGCGGTTATGAAGCCTGCGTATCACAAGTAACAGCCAAAAGACTAAATTAAAAAGCAGACAGCATATCCTATAGTGGTTAAACAATACCCAGTATATCATTTAATACGTTTTTCCTGATGCATGAATTAATGTTTTGCATTAGAAATGCCAACATACCTGTGTATAGAGCCCGCAAATCAGGGAATATTCGTAATCGTGCAACAACGCATTTTCCCATCCTGCCTGCTCTGCTCCTTTTTTGCTCCGATGTTTCAGTCATTGATAGGCTATTCTCATTTGAAATGGTGAAGATTTCCCAAAATCCGTTTATCAAACACAGTCTTTGCCCCACCAAATATCATCAACTTTTTGTCGTTGTTCGTGTTAAGAGTCTCTAAAATAGAGCCGTTAGAATGTTTTCTTCCTGATTCGCCATTTTGACACTTGAATCGAAGTGCATATATAACGCGTGATTTCATTGGTTTAATTTAGTTGATATTCTCTTGAATATTGATTATATGATTTTAATGAGATGGCCAAATACAACTTCGTTTTCCGGTATTTCAGTTTTAAATTGGCGTAGGCTGGTTCAATTTTATGATATTGCTCAATAAATAAGCACTTTAAACTCAAAATGTCAACGGACCAGTGATTCATTACTCGGACTATTTGCAAGTGTGCTGTTTGGTACCTGCCAAAAAGTAGTTCGGCAATAAAAGGGATGGTAACCTTTGATGTTTGTCTTAAATATCGTCTTGTCGCTCCCCGGCATTATGGTTAGTTATCTTACTGCTCTGGTTTCTGCCAAGTCATTGAATGCTTTCTTTGTGGCTTTCTAGGTTTTAGTTTTTTGTCTTCATATGTACATGTTCATTTGTGTGTTATATTTTTTATTGCCAATTAAAGCTTGTTAGAGGATCTAGCAGGACATGTATCATTAACAAACCACAGTCAACCAACACACGTTTTTCAAAACAGCAATTTCAAGGAAAAAAGAAGCTACACCACACAAATAAAAGAGTTGACATTATGGGTACCGCCCTGGAGGGGTCAGTGGAGAAAAGGCCGCTTATGGTTAAACAAATTTCTATGGTTTACAAAACCTCACTCTTACCCTATGGTCATCCCAGTAAAAGAAATCTTCACCAGGTTATAGCCTCTAACAAACTAGGTGTTATTTAAGGCAAGTTAAGTATAACTCAAAGATGATCATGTATATATGAACATATAAAAACAGACATAAAATTCGAAATGGAAATGTAGCATTCAAGGATCACAGTCAACCACAAATAGCATATTAAAAGTAAAACCATAGAAAGACACAAAGCAAGTATTCAATGACTTGACAGAAGCCATTGACAGCAGTCAACGTTACCACCCTTTCAGGGGACATAGTGTCCACAGATTGAACGTCATCGCACAAAGAGAAAATCAAGGTGTCGAACTGTTAATGTATTGACATGTAGTGCGTTGTAAAATGAAAGGGTCATGAACTCTGTTGCTCTGTTAGCAAATGTAATAAAGATTGCTTGAATGTTATCATGATCAAGGGTCTTATATAGTTTGTTAGTCGAGTCACTATGGACATCAAATTGTAATAATCTTTGTCGCAGAAAAGTTCTTAAATTATATATTACTTTTTTATTTCTCATTATTATTACAACATGGAATCAGTACACAATAGCAGAAAAAGGATTAGAACGAAAGTAAAATACTTATGATGTTCTTCTCTTATGTATGGTATTAATTGTATACAGTTGATGGCATAATAAACAGTAGTTAATCGATACGTTTACAATATACAAGCTGGAAGTATGAAAAAAGCAAAAGCTACGTTTACGAAGTGATACTAGAATAATTCTTAGCAAACATGATAAGATGAAGTAGCACTTAAATATAATAAAAAATGAAATAAACAGAACAAACAAAAGGAACAAAATTAATAAACGGAACTTGAGAATTCATCATTCAAATAGGCAGAATGAATGAAAAAAATATATTTGGAAATTATAAATCTTAAGTGAAGAATATAAATGTAAATGGGGAGTTTGGGGACGACACAAGGGAGTTGGGGGTAGGGGTGTACCATTTAAAGAATTCAATAAACGAAGGAACCGATCTACAAGTTAAAACGTTTTGAGTTTTTAATATAATTATGAACTGCGTCAAAAATACGAATGTTTGCATCGTATGCTATATTTTGATCTCCAAAGAGCAGTGTTTTCAATGTAATATTTGGTAAACGTGGTAATGAATTCATGAGAACGTTTCTTGCATCGCTGTAATTATTGCAATGGAAGAAGTAGTGTTCAGCGTTTTCTACACGACCACAGGAACAAAAAGCTGAATCAACCATGTTTTTGGAAAACAGATCATTGTTAAGGGAGCTGCAGTTAGTACGTAGTCTTGTGTGCACTATCTAAAAGTTTCTTTTTCCGAACTGGTAGTGTTTTGGAATTTTATTATTTTGACTGTTCAGTGAATGTTTGAATGAGCAAACTGTTTCGGCTTGCCGTGAGTCTTCACTTAGCTCATTCCATTCACGAATGACGGAGGGGAGAAAAGAGTTATAGTAGTAATTTGTTCGAGCATTGGTAGTTTGGATATATATGGAGTTACGCAAGTTATACCTAGAAAAATTACCTACTGAAGGTGGAACAAGTTCAGAAAGGAAATCTGGAGTTAGGTGGTTTATCATTTTAACATAACCAGTTTGTGCTTACGGCGCCTGTCTCCGAGAGTGTCCCAACCATTTTCTTTGTAGAGGTTTTCGATGGAAATAAGTTTCGTTGCTCCAGTTACTATACGAGCAGCCTCATTTTGTATTTTATCTAACTAATATTTTTCATATTGTGTGCAGTTATCGAACAGTACATCACCGTATTCTAAAATAGGTCTGATAAAGGAAGTATAAATAGTTTCAAATGACACTCTATCAAGCGTGTACTTTAGTTTTCTCATAATGTTAATTCTCAGCCATGCTTTTGATTGAATGTATTCAATGTGTTTGTGCCAGGATAAATCATTTGACAGGAAAATGCCGAGGTGCTTGTGGTCCTCAACTTCAGTTATCACTTTGTTATACATAAATACCGGAGGGTGGTTAATAAAATAGACTTTTCGTGAAATGCGAAGAGATTCGGTTTTGGTTGGGTTAAATTTAACAAGCCATCTATCTGCCCATGCCAAAATTTTCAATAGGTCGGAAGTAAGTGTATTTGCAGCAGCAATTGGATTATCAACTACAATGAATAGAAGTGTATCATCTGCAAAAAGGCGAATATTTGAATTGATGTCTATAACAATATCATGTATGTAGAGAAGGAATAAAGGTGGTCCTAGGATAGAGCCTTGTGGGACACCGGCTTTAATTTTCTTCCAGTCAGATTGAACACCTGGTAGAACAACGCGTTGTTTTCTATCACTAAGATAATTCTCATACCATTTTAAAAGCTTGCCAGTGATACCAGCGGCCTTTAGTTTAACTAAGAGTCCCTTGTGCCAAACGCGATCAAAGGCTTTGCTAATGTCACAGAAAATAGCCCGAACTTCCTTTCCAGAATCCAGGGATTGGCAGAAAAGGTTATATAGGTATGCAAGTTGGTTAATTGTAGAGTCACCTGGAACAAATCCAGACTGCAGTGCAGTTAAAATGTTATTTGTTTGAAAAAAATTAAAAACGTGTTTAAAGGTGTTTTTCTCCAAAGCCTTTTCAATAGTACAAAGGAGTGCAATGGGTATGTAGTTAGAAACAACAGATCGGTCGCCAGATTTGAAAATTGAACAGACATGGGCTTCTTTCCACGTTGATGGAACACAACTACCGTTAAGAGATTGATTAAATAAGGAACATAGTGGTTCAGCGAGTTCAGTAGCTAGTTCTCTAAGAATACGGTTATTAATTGAATCAGGACCTACAGCTTTACCTAAAGGTAGGGTCTCTAAGATTTGCTTGACTTCGAGTGGACACAGTTCAATGGAACTAAGTGTTGACTCATTTACAGCGGGTAAGACGGGAATTTGAACATTATCATCATTTGTAAGAGTTTGATTTCGAAAAAAGTCGTTTAATAGGTTTGCTTTGTCAACGTCATCTATAATAATAGAATCGTTATGATACAATGTGGGTACGGATTCTTTGCGGTTTGACGACATAAGATATTTTAACGTTGACCACCAGTTTTTTGAAGAATGTTTTTCAGTTTTAAGTTTTTCTGACAATATTTGGAAGTGGTTGGCTTTGTTTTTCCGAATTAAGTCAATTGTTTCGTTTCTAAGTTTACGAAATTTAGCCCAAAGGGCTAGTGTATTTATACGTTTGGCTTTACGATAGGCTCGCTTTCGTATTCTAATCAAACATTTTATAGATGAAGTGATCCATGGCAGGTCGTTAGGTTTGATCCGAACCAGTTTGTTTGGGATGCATTGGGTTGATAGTTTAATTATATGTTCGGTTATCCTGTTTGCATTACATTAATAGTGTTATCGTAGAACATAGTCCAGTCAGTAGTTTGGGCCAAATGTCTCAAAGTATCATAATCTCCCTTATCATAACTCCAAATATGCCTAGTGAAGGATTTAATAGTTTGTTTTTTGAATTTGAGATTACCAAATATTGGGCAGTGATATCGAATATCTTGTTGTAAAAACGGGTCACCTACACCGCTTAGCAAGACACTGTCCTTACTATTAACCAAGATAATGTCAATTATTGAAGATGAATTTTCTGTAAAATGAGTTGGTTCGTTTATGCATTGATATAGTGAGAATTGCTCACAAATAGAAGCTAGTTTTCGACAGGAGTTAGCATGGTTCGTATTAAAGTTTAAATCACCAGTACGAATTATGTCGTTGATGTTTGTATCCACTGCAAGGTGGATTGAATTTTCGATAATGGAATTGTGAACGTTATCTGCACTGGGAGGTCTGTAAAAAATTCCGAAAAGAATGTGTTTGTGCTTCATGAAGATTTCGATCCATATACATTCAATACCTAACGGTTCAAGGTCATGCCTACGTTTGTAATGTATATTATTTTTTATATAGAGTATAACGCCACCATGACTGTCACCAGTGCGATCTTTTCTCTCAGGAGCGGAGAAGGAATCAAAAGTAAGGTCATTATTTGGTGTCGATTGGTTAAGCCAAGTTTCAGAAAATGCTAGTATGTCAAATTCACTTACTCAGTCCGTAAGATATCAAGTTTGTGAGGGATACTTTTGACATTATAGTGAACAAAAGATAAATGTTTAGAGAGGTCCATTGATCCAATGATTGATGAATGCAGAGATGATGAATGACTATTATTTGGTTCCCGAAGTGGACCGGGGTTGGGATGTACGTCTCCAGAAATTATAAGGAGAATGACAAGCCAAGCAATTAATGTAGCTATAAAGAAAAAACACATAACATGAAATGTAAACTCAATGTTTTGCTTGTGCAGCTTACTAGCCGGGTAACATTTTGTACCATGAGACGAATGAGTTAATTTGTGTGAGATATGACTGGTCTCGTGGATACCATTTAGCATTGCAAATGCACAACATTCGTCTTTAAAGATCGGTAATAAAACTAACAAAGTCAATAGTATTGAACATTTGTAAAAATGACGACATGTTCTCATGAAAGCAACTGTCTTGCAACTAATCACGTTCATGATATTGATGATAGCAAGTACAAAAATAGGACAGTTGCCAACACTAAGACATGTCTGCGGTTAGCATTAATAAGAATTCTGTTGCAAAAAGTCACCTTTTCCACAAACCCGTGTGTCGCTCCCAATAAAAAAAAAGAGAAAGAAATCATAAGCGAATATAGATATGGTTTTCATATCTAAGACAAGAAGAATGGGGTTATCGAAACATTAGATAGGAAAGTTACTTTGGTAACTGGGAGTCTGAGAGTTACAAGATTAACTGATGTATTTAAAAGATTTGGAAAAACAACACATTTATAATTTTCAATAGTAAGGGATAGTTAAGTTGGGTATGGGATTCAACATTAACACGTCCATTACGCATAGGATCAATCGTTCGGACCTAATATAGCACCTTCTTGAATTACAAACGTCATAAACATGGTAAATCAACTTACATAAACAGACATATACACATACATGCACATGCATATTCGCGTAAACACGTTAATATATAATACACATATACACATAATTATATAGTACATGATATAATATAGTCATTCCCCTTTAGGCTCTAACACACACATAACACTTTGTAGCACAAGCATAAATGCATCTAGACATTACGTACACCGACTTGTTTATATAGTGGGGCCAAACATGAGAAAATATAACAACACCAGAACGATATTGGTGGGAAAATGTTTCTGTCAATGTTCTTAGTAGACGATTTAAGAATAATGCAGTAGGAACTTGTTGGACAATATATCAGTCATTAGTAATCGCACTAGTGCGACTATATATACACTCAAGTGATATGAAAACGCAACACGGGAATTTCCGCTATATATTGTATATACTGCACACTTAATTGCACATAATATTCCAAAGAAATCCCAAGATGTTTTTTAAAAAGAAAGTTGCAGTTAACTAGAGAAAGGACACAACTGTGATGTTGTAGACGTTTTAATCACACTACGTAACAAAAACTTCATAAATGTTGAAGTAGCTCTTTGAAAAATTGAGCTAGTTCAGTACTGTATTTAACGTAAATAGTTTGCAAAATGTTGCATCCTAAGTTTGCTCACATGATTGAGCCAAACGCGTATTCTGTGAATAATGAAACATTGAAGGAATACTATTTGCTGTATTATTTGTTGTTTTAGTATTTTTTCCAAAAGGAAAGGTCTTACGTAGCCTTGTACCATTCGATTAAAAGCAGCATATTGTACATACAATATATAGCGGAAATTCCCGTGTTGCGTTTTCATATCACTTGAGTGTATATATATATTCTGTAATAAAGCAATACACTGGGAAGGATATGTACTGCAAAGATAAATAAGTTTTAAAATTGAATTTGGGACACGTAAAACAATTACAGCTTATTTGACCATATGTGTATACAAGTATAACAACAAATACATGCTTGAAACGTGCTTGAAACGTGCTATGGATATTCAAAACATTACAGTAGGAACGCCACGGACCTATAACATATAAGTTCTGTTCGCATTTTAACTCCGCGAACATGGACTATTTCTTTGTATTTTACGGACTATTTTACGAATTTTCAATTAAAACAGACGCCATTTTTTTACACCCGAAATTGGGCGCGCTGCGTCGGCGAGCACTACGGGAACCTATGGAGTCTAACAACACGCGTACAGTGTTTCATACCGTAGATAATGTTAAAACTAATACCTTACCGGACGAAATAACGTCCCATTATGTGTAAACACGATGCAGTGTTGGTGACTGACAGGTCACCGTGACATAACTTGACACGTGAAATTGACATGTTGGTCAAATTGGATTTGGGATTACTGTCTGCTGCCAGAGGTCCATGATCAAGGTATTTGTTTTGTCATTAAAATGTGTTTGTTAATAAACAGTACACACCACTTTTAGATCGTACATATTTAGACATTAGCCAAATATAGTGACTAAAAAAGTGGCGTATACTGTTTAATAGAAAGTTCATATTTTTCGTGTACTCCGATCTTTCCAGTAACTGGATGTACAGTAAACTGTAGAACGTTTCGTGGAATAAAACATTTACTAGTAGAAATGCTATCAATGTCCCCAGCACCCCGCTCCCACCCAAGTACGGTAAATTGGGCTGTGGGGGTAGATGGAATTTGCATACCGAAAACAAGGAGGGGAAAGGAAACTAGAAACCCCCACCACCCCACCCCCACCCCTCAGATGCATGAATGTAAATTGTTAGCGTTGTCTCTATATCGTTATGTTATTCCCATTTTCTCGCACATTCGTGAATACATAACCCGATACAACTACCATAACTGCCATAGACATTTGACTGAAATCGGTCAGATTCGTATTTATGTACAGTAAAGTTTTGTGGCAAGGAAGTGATTTTGAATTGACATTTATTTACATTTATTACATACTTTCTGTTGCGAAATAAACAACCCAGTTTCGAGAAAGTACACTTCACTTAAAAGCCTTTAAGGAGGTGGAGCTACTACGCTTGCCTCCAATGTGTCTCAAAAGAAATGACTATTCCATGGGCTGGAAATATGCTGTGAAAGTGGAACAATGATTTTAATGGATCTCCAGTTAGGCTACATTATATTTTACATGTATAATGAATGATGAGAGATGTTTTTATTACATTAACCGTGTTATTGAGCACAAGTAGTATCCATGCTTTATTTAATTTAGTTCTTCTTTTATCTTTTCTTTTTTAAATATGTTACATTATGTATAACAAAGGATAAACTATGTCTGTTTGATCATTGACATTGGATTGATGTTGTTTTCAGAAAGGCCTCAAATGTGAATCGTGACCTTGAGCAGCTCTAAGTGAATTGATACTGACGACTTCAGAATATCAAGCCGTATTAAATGCCATTGGATCATATGGAGGTGAAAGCCTTTTAAAAAATTGTTTGCACTTGTGTAGTTCTTTAAATGGAGCTTGTGTTATGCTTGCACGGTGCTGTTCAAAGTTAGAGTAAACAATGTTTTCAGTGATAATGCAGCGTGATTGTTATATGAGCTCGTGTAAACTACATGTACTGGATACATGCGAAAACAAGTTGTGTTAAAGGTACACTAGGCAGTTTTTATTTGTTTAAAACCTCTGGATTTCGGTTAATTTGTCTGCATAGTTTGCATTTGTGCATCATAAATATTATTTATTAGAATAGTTCAGAAGAAATTGTTTTACACATTACTTACTGTTGATAATAGTGCACCTATAATATATTTGATAGAATAACGAAAACAAAAATAACTTTTAATGCAAGCAGGTTTAAATTTAAAATGTTACAAGGTTAACAAATGGAGATGCTGATGTTAAAGCTTGATAAATACTTCAAGATTGCCGTGTGTCCTTTTAAAATCAACTAATTACAATATGATTATGGTCTATGTGATGGGTCCCCAATGTATTAAAGGGACACAGAGCAAATTTCTAATCTTGTGTCTGTTTTACACATTTTCACATCAGAACAGACCACACATCTACAAAAGTGTCTTCTCAACTGCCCTATTTTATCATGTTTTATTTCTAAAACTAGGGGCATCACCAGGTTTTGAGAGAGAAAATAAATAGTTGTATATTAATGTTTTCTCCCCATGTTGATGTGCCATTTACTCAGTTTTGGTCAAGGGACGTTTATAGCATATCGGCTTTGAATCCAGTGAACACGGATTCAATTCTTACTGGCGCCACTGGGTTACTTCGATGTGTCCTGCTAGCCCCGTTCGTCTGATGGGAACGTAAACCGGATGGTCCTTTTATCGGAGTCTGTCCTACAAGCACGTTAAAGAACCATAGGTATCTAATCGGTAACAAGCGTAGGGCAGGGTTCCTGGATGCCTATGTATATTTCCTCCTCTCTTTAGGGCGGCTCGAAATAACCTAAACAACGTGTTGATGAGGCGTTAAACAATAATTAAATTTTAAACTGTCCCATTCCCCTAAACATGCCCTAGTCCCCCCTCGCAACACCTGATTCAAATTGAATACTCTGCTCGACTTATATTAACTTTTTATTCTATGTCTTTCTTTTCTTTCAGTCTGCACGTCATGTGGAAGAAGACTCCATGTACACCACTGTCCAGATTCAATGCTGAAGTTTATGTTCGCTCAATTATTTGCTTAATAAAGTATACATATGAACTAACATATTGTCTTTATAAGTATGTCTTCCACCACAAAGTGGTAGGTGAGACAGATTATATTTGGCCTTTCCGTTCGTCCGTCACAAATCTTGTCTGCGCTACTTGTTGGATTTTGACGAAACGTTGTACGAAGCATCAGTATGTGCATATCAAATATTGAAGGTCAAGGGCTCCGTGACCCAATAATGATTATGAAAAACCTTGTCTGCACTGTCCACTTCCCCAGAAGCAAATTTCATGGTTTGAGTGCATTTGGTGAGAGAATGATGCCTTTTGATTTTGAGGTCATTAAGTCAAAGGTCATTGTCACCGTGACATGATAATGTAAAATATTGTAAACTTAAGTCCACTTTCCCTAAAGCAAATCTCATGAATGATTTTGAGGTTAATAGGTCAAAGGTCAATATCACCCTGATATATTCAAACGTCATGGTTTGACTGCCTTTGGTAAGAGTATGATCCCTATTAATATTGAGGTCAATAAATCTGAGGTCAACGCCACAGTGACTTGATCATGAAAAATCGTGTCCGCAATCCAACTCTTTATTTCGGGAGAGGTCTTACATAGGCATTGCCTGTTGTCCAATCCCATTCAGTACTTGAATAAAATATTGTTTAAATTAAAACTCTTTATTACTTTCTGAAGCTAATTTCATAAAACTTCATACTTTCACTGCCTTTGGTGAAATGATAATCCCTGTTTATTTTGAAGTCAGTACTTGAAAGGTCCGTTACCATGAACGGAAAAAGAAAAGTATTGCCCACACAGTTTTTCCTCTTACCTAAAGCAAATTTCATGAAACTTCATTGGTGGACAGTGGAAAGAGGATGATCGTTTGATTTTTAGGTAAAAGGTCAAGTCCACTATCCAAGGATAAGCATTTGTTACAACACACATGTTATAATATTAATGGTATAATATATGAATATTTTCTTGCACAATGTTGAATCCGGTAAAACAAGTGGTTTTGTTCACCGATATTGTCGCCTCTGAACCAAACCACTTCTTTTTAATTTACAGGATTCAACAGTGTTTAAGACATATTCCGATCATCCATTTTTTTTTTAAATCATAAATTAAAAAATATATATATTAAAACAAACAAAACATGCTATTTGATTAAAACAGACGTATTCAAATGTTCAAAGTAGCAATATTCGCAGAATATAGTAGATTTCAATTGCTGAAAACAAACATGTATTTTTTTTTCAGGAAAATATAATTCCATGAATATAGTATTTATCATGATTATATATGTTCAGGGAAATGTTTAATATGTCTGTTTTCAAATACTACAGATCGTAACGCACCGCACATGTATATTCAGTATTTACTTTCAATATAGTAGTGAGTATGACTGCGTTCTGGGACCATATAAATATAAAAGAATAATATATATAAATATATATATATAACTATATATGCCCTATAAATATAAACGACCCGCACTTTTTGGTTTCACGCGTACAGTGTTTCACAACACCACACATCTGGCAATTGCTCCATTGACACAATGTCATGTCCACATGTGTATGTTATGAAATCTTCGAGTCTACACATAATCATGTTTGTTACTGACAGTAGCATGTCTGTTACTCGTCAGTCATTTATTTACTTGGTTAAATGGACACATGCCAATCTTGCTTTCTTTAAAACTCGAGTCGCCCCCTCAGTTTTAAACGAACAGTTAAAAGAATATAATTCTTTCTGCCTGTTAAACTAATATTAGTTTATCGCTTTTTCTGATTTCGAAAATTAACTCTGCAACGTATGTTGCCGCCATCATGATTTCATTTTCCGATATACTGTTGCAACATTGTTAAAATACATTGGACACTCTGACATAAAACCAAAGCATGTATAGATAAAAAATTAGTGTAAACTATATGGACAAATACATTTTAAATATATGTGTTTACATAACGAAATTATTTAATTGTTTTTGTAGCCGGTCGTCTTTCCTTAATGGATATGAATGTTGCCGTCTTTGGGTCGGACGGTCCTGTTACTTAATTAGTACTTGTCTCCGTTTATTGAAATTCTACATATATACAGAGGAGAGATGTATCTATATGATTTCGTTTTTATTCTCGCTTCTAAAATGATGAAATAAATCGAATTTGATTACAACTGCGCATTCGAAGCTATATACAACTTAATCAATACGGTATGGAGGGTGGTGGGGGTGGGATGAGGGGCGGGGTTGCAGGGATACTACCGTAATGATGTCCTTGAAAAAAAACTGTGAACATTCTACTCTAATAATTTATTAAATACAGAACAATGTTGAAATCAATATATCTCTTAAAAAGCATTTCACAATTTCATGGTTTTATATCCCGCGTGTAAATTAACTTCGAAAGGCGATTGTTCATATTTTAGCGAACACGGTGTACTTTGTTAATTTTGGGGAAAAAAAAGTACTTTTTTCTGATTGACTTTAAATTTTGGTTTTTAATAGTCGACATGTCAATGAACACTTTCATGAAAAAAAATTCGTTCTCGCTGTTAAAACTTCATTTTTTTGCATTTTTTTCGGATTCAGAAAATTAACACTGCAACATGTATTTTCACCATCCTCATTTCCTTTCCCGACGTACCGTTGCAATTTGGTTTGTTAAAACCTATTCGGAGCACTCCGGCATAACCCAAAAGCATGTATAGATCAGAAATTTAATCTGGAATGCATGGATACATACATTTGAAATATATGTATTGAAATAATTCCATTATTTCATTTCTTGTGTACCCGGTCGCGTCTGTAAATGTATATGCGTTATGCCGTCTTTGAGTCCGTGGGTCATGTTAGTTAATTTTGGGGAAAAAAAAGTACTTGTCTCCGATTTCATTAAAATTTTGCATATGGACAGAGGAAAGATTTATCTACGCGTACATGCATTTGTTTTTATTCTCGCTTCTAAGATGACGAAATAAATCGATTTTGATTTAAAAGCGCATTGTTGGCAATTTAAACCTAAAAACAACCTAAATTCATCCCTTTGAAAAATACCTTTAACTATTAATGGGAATTACACGAAGTGTACACCAATTATGTTCGACCAATGTAGTTTGTGAATATTATTACTTTAACAACGATCTGTGATTGTGTTTTGTCATAATCACAGTTTATAGATAAGAGGTGTATAAATCTGACCAGTGAACATTTTCCCAATAATGTCATTTTGTTATCGATTTTATCACGTGACCTTGTTTGATAAATATTCATACGCCATAGGGCTGGCGTTCCTACTGTTATATGCTAGATTTAGGTCACACTAGGATGAATTGACAACGAATACAAAGTCACGAATTTCCCATACAAAGCGAGCAAGGCGTAAGTCAATAATAATCGTGCGTGGCACAAAACTATCTATACTGCACAAAAATAAATAAAAATACAATGCTCTGCCGCGAAGTTCAGTGTTCTATGGGCTAAACCCTGCCAAGTCATTTTTGTGCGTCACTTTATGCACGACGGACGAGTTGTCTTTGATGAGAACTGTTCCATCAGACGACCAAGCACCCAGCAGACACTTTGACTTCACGAGAGTACGGGCTTGGTATAATAAATTGTTACGAAATCTGCTGAGATCCTCGTTGACATATATTCCCATGTAACCACGATCTTTAGCTAGGATGCGCGCACAATAGAGTTTAAGGGAGACGGCCTTCCTACCCTGTGGCTTCTATCTAGGTCTGCAAGTGTGATTCCGGCATCGAGGTGCGTTGCCATCTTCAGAACAAGATCGTCAGTGGATTCACCCGGAGTCTCATCAAAGCCAGAGATGCGCACGCAATTCCTGCGACTATACTGCTCGCTTGAGTCGGCCGCTGTTTCAAGCTCCATGACTCTTGTTTTTAAACTCTCGTTTTCAGATTTGAGAGACTTGAGTTCTTCGCGAAAGCCTGCGAGAACACCGCTTACTATTGGGGTGATCATATCAGACAGTTGGTTATGGAAGGAATCTCTACAGTAGGAACGCCAGCCCTATGGCGTAGGAATATTTATCAAACAAGGTCACGTGATAAAATCGATAACAAAATGACATTATTGGGAACATTTTCACTGGTCAGATTTATACACCTCTTATCTATAAACTGTGATTATGACAAAACACAATCACAGATCGTTGTTAAAGTAATAATATTCACAAACTACATTGTTCGAACATAATTGGTGTACACTTCGTGTAATTCCCATTAATAGTTAAAGGTATTTTTCAAAGGGATGAATTTAGGTTGTTTTTAGGTTTAAATTGCCAACAATGCGCTTTTAAATCAAAATCGATTTATTTCGTCATCTTAGAAGCGAGAATAAAAACAAATGCATGTACGCGTAGATAAATCTTTCCTCTGTCCATATGCAAAATTTTAATAAAATCGGAGACAAGTACTTTTTTTTCCCCAAAATTAACTAACATGACCCACGGACTCAAAGACGGCATAACGCATATACATTTACAGACGCGACTAGGTACACAAAAAATGAAATAATGGAATTATTTCAATACATATATTTCAAATGTATGTATCCATGCATTCCAGATTACATTTCTGATCTATACATGCTTTTGGTTTATGCCGGAGTGCTCGGAATAGGTTTTAACTAACCAAATTGCAACGGTACGTCGGGAAAGGAAATGAGGATGGTGAAAATATATATTGCAGTGCTAATTTTCTGAATCCGAAAAAATTGCAAAAAAATGAAGTTTTAACAACGAGAATGAATTTTTTTTCTTGAAAGTGTTCATTGACATGTCTACTATTAAAAACCAAAATTTAAAGTCAATCAGAAAAAAGTACTTTAAAGTACACCGTGTTCGCTAAAATATGAACAATCGCCTTTCGAAGTTAATGTACACGCGGGATATAAAACCATGAAATTGTGAAATCCTTTTTAAGAGATATATTGATTTCAACATTGTTCTGTATATAATGAATTATTAGAGTAGAATGTTCGCAGTTTTTTTCAAGGACACCATTACGGTAGTATCCCTGCAACCCCGCCCTTCATGCCACCCCCACCACCCTCTATACCGTATTGATTAAGTTGTATATAGCTGCGAATGCGCAGTTTTAATCAAATTCGATTTATTTCGGTAAATGACTGACGAGTAACAGACATGCTACTGTCAGTAACAAACATGATTTTGTGTAAACTCGAAGATTGCATAACATAAATATGTGGACATGAAATTGTGTCAATGGTTTGTGGTGTTGTGAAACACTGTACGCGTGAATCCGAAAAGTGCGGGTCTTGTTATCTTTATAGGGCATATATAGTTATATTATAACATGTGTGTTGTACCATATGCTTATCCTTGTTTATAAATGTTTGATAATGGATGTCAGCAGGAACTTGACTTTTGACCTAAAAATCAAACGGATCATCCTCCTTCCACTGTCCACCAATGAAGTTTTATGAAATTTGCTTTAGGTAAAAGGAAAAACTGTGTGGACAAGACTTTTCATTTTCCGGTCATGGTAACGGACCTTTCAACTACTGACTTCAAAATAAACAGGGATTATTCACCAAAGGCAGTCAAAGTATGACGTTTTATGAAATTAGCTTTAGAGAAAGTAAAAAAGAGTTTCATTACGGACATTATCCGGTCTGTGACCTTGACCGTTGCCCCACTCACAATCAAAAGGATCACACTCTCGCCAGAAGCAATCCATCCATTAAGTTTATGATATTTGACTTACAGTTTACAACATTTTACATTATCATGTTACGGTGACAATGATCTTTGACCTAATGACATCAAAATCAAAAGGCATCATTCTCTCACCAAATGCACTCAAACCATGAATTTTGATGAGATTTGCTTCTGGGGAAGTGCACAGTGCAGACAAGGGTTTTCATGATCATTATTGGGTCACGGCGCACTTGACCTTCAATATTTGATATGCACATACTGATGCTTCTTACAAAGTTTCGTAAAAATCCAACAAATAGCGCAGACAAGATTTGTGACGGACGAACGGAAAAGCCAAATATAATCTGTCTCACCTACCACTTTGTGGTGGAAGACATATTTATAAAGACAATATTTTAGTTCATATGTTTACTTTATTAAGCAAATAATTAAGCGAACATAAACTTCAGCATTGACTCTTGCCAGTGGTGTACATGGAGTCTTCTTCCACATGACGTGCAGCCTGAAAGAAAATAAAAAGTAAAAATAAGTCGCGTACAATATTCAATTTGAATCAGGTGTTGCTATGGGGAGCTAGGGCATGTTAAGAGGAATGGGACAGTTTGACACAATAGGCTAGCAGGATACATCGAAGTAAACCAGTAGCGCCAGTAAGACTTGAATCCGTGTTCCCTGGATTCAAAGCCGATATGCTATAAATGTCCCTTGACCAAAACTGAGTAAATGGCACATCAAATAAAGGGTCAATTCATATTATATTGTGTATCATACGAGTATATGATTGACCTGACATGATTACAGAACAAGTTTAATGTATTTTTCACCCAACAGTACTACAGCAAGAATCTATTACAAGGAAAGTTAAATCTGACAGATGGTGCAATGCTCTATAAGCCATTTTTACTAGAAGGGGAATAAAATACAACTCTTGCCAAAAATCTAAAATTGTTAAATTTTACACGTTTTGTTGATAGAATATTTTACTTTAATGACTTAGTAAGGTCATTTTACATGGGGAGAAAACATTAATATACAACTTTTTATTTTCTATCTCAAAACCTGGTGATGCCGCTAGTTTTAGTAATAAAACACGATTAAATAGGGCAGTTGAGAAGACACTTTTGTAGATGTGTGGTCTGTTCTGATGTGAAAATGTGTAAAACAGACACAAGATTGAAAAATTTGCTCTGTGTCCCTTTAATAAATTGGGGACCCATCACATAGACCATAATAATATTGTAATTAGTTCATGTTAAAGGGACACACGGCACTCTTGAAGTATTTATCAAGCATTAACATTAGCATCTCCATTTGTTAACCTGGTAACATTTTAAATTTAAACCTGCTTGCATTAACAATTAAATAAAAGTGTTTCATTTTGTCTTCGTTATTCTATCAAATACTTAACTATATTATAGGTGCACTGTTATCAACAGTTCTGAACTATTCTAATAAATACTATTAATGATCCCTAATGCAAATTATGCAGAAAAATTGACCGAAACTCCAGAAGTTTAAAAAAAAAAAAGATTGCCTAGTGTCCCTTTAACACAACTTGTTTTCGCATGTATCCAGTACATGTAGTTTAACGAGCTCATATGACAATCACGCTGCATTATCACCGAAAACATTTTTTACTGTAACTTTGAACAGCACCGTGCAAGCATAACACAAGCTCCATTTAAAGAACTACACAAGTGTAAACATTTTTTAAAAGGGCTCCCACCTCAAAATGATCCAATGGCATTTAACTCGGCTTGACATTCTGAAGTCGTCAGTATCAATTCACTTAGAATTGCTCAAGGGCACGATTCACATTTGAGGCCTCTTTGAAAAACAACATCAAGTCAATGTCAATGATCAAACAGACAGAGTTTATCCTTTGTTATACATAATGTAACATATTTATAAAGGAAAACTCAAAACTCTACTTACTGTCATGGATATATATGTACACATATGTGTATGTAGATCTATGTTACTGTACATAAATATTAATCTGACATGTCAATGGCTGTTTACATTATTTCGATGGTAGTTGTATCGAGTATGTATTCACGAATGTGCGAGAAAATGGGGATAACATAACGATAAAGAGACAACGCTAACAATTTACATTCATGAATCTGAGGGGTGGGGGTGGAGGGGGTTTCTAGTTTCCTTACCCCCTCCTTGTTTTCGGTATTCCAGCTCCATCTACCCACCCCATCCTCCCCACATCAACCGTACTTGGGTGGGCGGGGGTGCGGGGGACATTGATAGCATTTCTACTAGTAATTGTTTTATTCCACGAAACGTTCTACAGTTTACAGTACATCCAGTTACTGGAAAGATCGGAGTACACGAACAATATAAACTTTCTATTATACAGTATACGCCACTTTTTTAGGCACTATATTTGGCTTATGTCTAAATATGTACGATCTAAAAGTGGTGTGTACTGTTTATTAACAAACACATTTTAATGATAAAACAAATACCTTGATCATGGACTTCTAGCAGCAGACAGTAATCCCAAATCCAATTTGACCAACATGTCAATTTCACGTGTCAAGTTATGTCACGGTGACCTGTCAGTCACCAACACTGCATCGTGTTGACACATAATGGGACGTTATTTCGTCCGGTAAGGTATTAGTTTTTACATAATCTACGGTATGAAACACTGTACGCGTGTTGTTAGACTCCATAGGTACCCGTAGTGCTCGCCGAGGTAGCGCCCAATTTCGGGTGTAAAAAAATGGCGTCTGTTTTAATTGAAAATTCGTAAAATAGTCCGTAAAATACAAAGAAATAGTCCATGTTCGCGGAGTTAAAATGCGAACAGAACTGATATGTTATAGGTCCGTGGCGTTTCTACTGCTAAGGGCTGAACTGATTCTGTCGATGTCCGCTTGGCTTAGAACTACCTTATTCTCGCCAATGTCACTGATATCAGAATCAGACATATCAGATAATTCGCCAGTTTGTGGATCAGCTTTTGTTTTCCTCAACTCGGAGACATCGAGAGGCGAAGACAAATTCCTTGTTTTCTTCGGCTTAGCACCAGCGGGTTCGATGTATGTTTTGAATTCATGTTCTACACGTAAGCTTTTTTGAACACTATAGTTGTGAAAAAGTTCTCCTTGTGCCGTAGGTAAATCACGGTAATGAGTCGGAGCAAGACTGAGCTATCTGTGTAAAAGTTGAGCGTGCGTCGTAGTTAAATTTATCATATCGATCAGGTAAAGAGTCAGAGCAAAACAAAGCTATCTGTATGTTATCTGCTAAATACAAATAGATAACATTTTAAAATATTTTAGGAAAAAAGGTTGCAGCCTAGTATGATTTTTATGGTCATTACATTACACAATAATTGTTTTTGTCGATTTTCAAAAGATACTTAATACATATATAAATAAATAGCATTTATAACCGTGCAGCCCGTTAATAATATTCATATTTAAAATATATAACCGTGCAGCCCGTTAATAATATTCATATTTAAAATAGGACTGTGGTTCCAAATCTGTGTAGCTATGGCTAATACAGTTATCCCTTCAGCAATATTATATGCAGTCGAGTTTTACTTTATTGTTTTTTTACCGTATTATGTGTTTTAGGTTTTTTGTTTTACTTCACCAGATTGTTTTATTAATGCATTTTTCACGTGTTTACAAAGTGTAAGCAAATATTAAAACGGGAACGGATAACAATGTGAGACTAAATACTTGTAATTGTTCCAATTCTAGGGGGCTGGTGTGTGGTCCCTTTTAATCCGGAGGACCCGGGTATAAACTTTCCGGGGTCACTGAGTTTCGTCGGCGTTCTCATAAGCAATACACTTTCCACTAACCTCGTGCGTCGAATGGAGACGTAAACAGGGCGACTCGTGTGTCGGAGTATTTTTTCAGAGAAAGTTAAAGAAACCTTGAAAGCCATTCATTAGTAAGAATAGGGAAGGTTTTCGGATTCCTTCCACTTTCTCTTGATCAAATTTTCATCAACATGTATGTTGATGAGCCGTTTGACAACATTCAGTTCGTTATAATTATAATCAACTGGTTAATATCTATCTAACATAGTTTATTAAAATACTCAATGTTGATTGGTTATTGGGGAGGTCTTAAACAAGCTATACAAAACCTCTGCAGTAGGAACGCCACGGACCTATAACATATCAGTTCTGTTCGCATTTTAATTCCGCGAACATGGACTATTTCTTTGTATTTTACGGACTATTTTACGAATTTTCAATTAAAACAGACGCCATTTTATTACACCCGAAATTGGGCGCGCTAAGTCGGCGAGCACTACGGGTACCTATGGAGTCTAACAACACGCGTACAGTGTTTCATACCGTAGATTATGTAAACACTAATACCTTACCGGACGAAATAACGTCCCATTATGTGTCAACACGAGGCAGTGTTGGTGACTGACAGGTCACCGTGACATAACTTGACACGTGAAATTGACATGTTGTTGCAAGTTGGATTTGGGATTATTGTCTGCTGCTGGAGGTCCATGATCAAGGTATTTGTTTTGTCATTAAAATGTGTTTGTTAATAAACAGTACACACCCCTTTTAGATCGTGCATATTTAGACATTGGCCAAATACAGTGCCTAAAAAAGTAGTGTATAGTGTATAATAGAAAGTTCATAATCACTATAAGTGTTTTTCGTGTACTCCGATCTTTCCAGTA
Organism: Cyrtodaria siliqua; assembly: GCA_037043455.1. NCBI lineage: Eukaryota > Metazoa > Mollusca > Bivalvia > Adapedonta > Hiatellidae > Cyrtodaria > Cyrtodaria siliqua. The sequence goes on from JAWPHD010003584.1 coordinate 27,591, forward strand.
ACTGGATGTACTGTAAACTGTAGAACGTTTCGTGGAATAAAACAATTGCTAGTAGAAATGCTATCAATGTCCGCCGCACCCCGCCCCACCCAAGTACGGTAGATAGTGTGGGGGTAGATGGAGCTTGCATACCGAAAACAAGGAGGGCGTAAGAAAAATAGAAACCCCCTCCACCCCACCCCTCAGATGCATGAATGTAAATAGTTAGCGTTGTCTCTATATCGTTATGTTATCCCCATTTTCTCGCACATTCGTGAATACATAACCCGATACAACTACCATTGAAACAATGTAATCTGCCATAGACATTTGACTGAAATCGGTCAGATTCATATTTATGTGCAGTCAAGTTTTGAGGCAAGGAAGTGATTTTGAATTTACATTTATTTACATTCTGTTGCGAAAAAAAAACAACGCAATTTCGAGAAAGTACATTTCACTTAAAAGCCTTTAAGGCGGTGTAGCTACTACGCTTGCCTCCAGTGTGTCTCACAAGAAATGACTATTCCATGGGCTGGAAATATGCTGTGAAAGTGGAACAATGTTTTTAATGGATCTCCAGTTGAGCTACATTATATTTTACATGTATAATGAATGATGAGAGATGTTTTTATTACATTAACCGTGTTATTGAGCACAAGTAGTATTCATGCTTTATTCAATTTAGTTATTTTATCTTTTCTTTTTTAAATATGTTACATTATGTATAACAAAGGATAAACTATGTCTGTTTGATCATTGACATTGGATTGATGTTGTTTTCAGAGAGGTCTCAAATGTGAATCGTGCCCTTGGGCAGCTCTAAGTGAATTGATACTGACGACTTCAGAATGTCAAGCCGTATTAAATGCCATTGGATCATATAGAGGTAAGAGCCTTTTTAAAAATTGTTTGCACTTGTGTAGTTCTTTAAATGGAGCTTGTGTTATGCTTGCACGGTGCTTTCAAAGTTAGAGTAAAAAAAAAATTCAGTGATAGTGCAGCGTGATTGTCATATGAGCTCGTGTAAACTACATGTACTGGATACATGCGAAAACAAGTTGTGTTAAAGGAACACTAGGCAGTCTTTATTTGTTTAAAACTTCTGGAGTTCGGTTAATTTTTCTGCATAGTTTGCATTTGTGCATCATTAATATTATTTATTAGAATAGTTCAGAAGAAATTGTTTTACACATTACCTACTGTTGATAATAGTGCACCTATAATAATTTATTTAACTTTTAATGCAAGCAGGTTTAAATTTAACATGTTACCAGGTTAACAAATGGAGATGCTAATGTTAAAGCTTGATAAATACTTCAAGATTGCCGTGTGTCCCTTTAACATCATCTAATTGGTCTATGTGATGGGTCCTCAATTTATTAAAGGGACACAGAGCAAATTTCCAATCTTGTGTCTGTTTTACACATTTTCACATCAGAACAGACCACACATCTACAACACCAGGTTTTGAGAGAGAAAATAAATAGTTGTATATTAATGTTTTCTCCCCATGTAAAATGACCTTACTAAGTCATTAAAGTAAAATATCCTATGAATAAAACGTGTAATATTTAACAATTTTAGATTTTTGGCCAGACTTGTATTTTATTCCCCTTCTAGTAAAAATGGCTTATAGAACATTGCACCCTCTGTCAGATTTAACTTTCCTTATAATATATTCTTGCTGTACTGTTGGGTGAAACATACATTAAAATGGGTCTATAATCATGTCAGTTCAATCATATACTCGTATGATACACAATATAATATGTATTGACCCTTTACTTCATGTGCCATTTACTCAGTTTTGGTCAAGGGACGTTTATAGCATATCGGCTTTGAATCCAGTGAACACGGATTCAATTCTTACTGGCGCCACTGGGTTACTTCGATGTGTCCTGCTAGCCTCGTTCGTCTGATGGGAACGTAAACCGGGTGGTCCTGTGTATCGGAGTCTGTCCTCCCTCCAAGCACGTTAAAGAACCATAGGTATCTAATTGGTAGTAAGCGTAGGGCAGGGTTCCTGGATGCCTATGTATCTTTCCTCCTCTCTTTCGGGCGGTTCGAAATAACCTAAACAACGTGTTGATGAGGCGTTAAACAATAATTAAATTTTAAACTGTCCCATTCCCCTAAACATGCCCAAGCTCCCTCTCGCAACACCTGATTCAAATTGAATACTCTGCTCGACTTATATTAACTTTTTATTCTATGTCTTTCTTTTCTTTCAGTCTGCACGTCATGTGGAAGAAGACTCCATGTACACCACTGGCCAGAGTCAATGCTGAAGTTTATGTTCGCTCAATTATTTGCTTAATAAAGTATACGTATGAACTAAAATATTGTCTTTATAATTATGTCTTCCACCACAAAGTGGTAGGTGAGGTAGATTAGATTTGGCCTTTCCGTTCGTCTGTCACAAATCTTGTCTGCGCTACTTGTTGGATTTTGACGAAACTTTGTACAAACTCTTTATTACTTTCTCTGAAGCTAATTTCATAAAACTTCATACTTTGAATGCCTTTGGTGAAATGATAATCCCTGTTTATTTTGAAGTCAGTAGTTGAAAGGTCCGTTACCATGACCGGAAAATGAAAAGTATTGCCCACACAGTGTTTCCTCTTACCTAAAGCAAATTTCATGAAACTTCATTGTTGGACAGTGGAAAGAGGATGATCGTTTGATTTTTAGGTAAAAGGTCAAGTTCCCTGCAGACATCCACTTTCCAAGGATAAGCATATGTTACAACACACATGTTATAATATTAATGGTATAATATATGAATATTTTCTTTCACAATGTTGAATCCGGTAAAACAAGTGGTTTTGTTCACCGATACTGTCGCCTGTGAACCAAACCACTTGTTGTTAAATTACAGGATTCAACAGTGTGAAAGACATATTCCGATCATCCATTTTTTTTTTTAAATCATAAATTAAAAAAAATATATATTAAAACAAACAAAACATGCTATTTGATGAAAACAGACGTATTCAAATTTTCAAAGTAGCAATATAAGTAGCAATATTCGCAGAATATAGTAGATTTCAACTGCTGAAAACAAACATGTATTTTTTTCCAGGAAATAATACTTCTATGAATATAGTATATATGTTCAGGGAAATGTTTAATATGTCTGTTTTCAAATACTACAAATCGTAACGCACCGCACATGTATATTCAGTATTTACTTTCACTATAGTAGTGAGTATGACTGCGTTCTGGGACCATATAAATATAAAAGAATAATATATATAAATATATATATATAACTATATATGCCCTATAAATATAAACGACCCGCACTTTTTGGATTCACGCGTACAGTGTTTCACAACACCACAAATCTGGCAAGTGCTCCATTGACACAATGTCATGTCCACGTTTATGTTATGAAATCTTCGAGTCTACACATAATCATGTTTGTTACCGACAGTAGCATGTATGTTACTCGTCAGTCATTTATTTACTTGGTTAAAGGGACACATGCCAATCTTGCTTTCTTTAAAACTCGAGTCGCCCCCTCAGTTTTAAACGAACAGTTAAAAGAATATACTTCTTTCTGCCTGTTAAACTTATATTAGTTGATCGCTTTTTCTGATTTCGAAAATTAACTCTGCAACATATGTTGCCGCCATCATGATTTCATTTTCCGATATACCGTTGCAACATTGTTTGTTAAAATAAATTGGCCACTCTGACATAAACCCAAAGCATGTATAGATAAAAAAAAATAATGTAAAATACATGAACACATACATTTTAAATATATGTGTTTACATAACGAAATTATTTAATTGTTTTCTGTAGCGGTCGTCTTTCCTTAATGAATATGAATGTTGCCGTCCTAGGGTCGGACGGTCCTGTTACTTAATTAGTACTTGTCTCCGTTTATTGAAATTCTACATATATACAGAGGAGAGATGTATCTATATGATTTTGTTATTATGCTCGCTTCTAAAATGACGAAATAAATCGATTTGAATAAAAGGCGCATTCTCAGCAATACACAACGTATTGTGTGTACGGGTTGGAGGGGGGAAACCCACGGGGTTGGAGGGATACTACCGTAATGTTGCTCTCATAAATACCCTTAACATACTACATCAATAATATAACAACTACTGAACAATGCTGAAATCGATTTATCTTTATAAATGAATTCATAATTCCACAATTTTATTCCGTGCGAACATCGATTTGCAACGTCGATTCGGCGTATTTAAACGATTACGGTGTACTTTGTTAATTTTCGGGGGAAAAAAGTACTTGCCTCCGATTTTTTTTATATTTTACATATCTACAGAGGAAAGATGTATTTACGCGTACATGCTTTTGTTTTTTTCTCTTGCTTCTAAAATGATGAAATAAATCAAATTTGATTAAAACTGCGCATTAGCAGCTATATACAACTTAATCAATACGGTATGGAGGGTGGTGGGGGTGGAATGAGGGGCGGGGTTGCAGGGATACTACCGTAATGGTGTCCTTGAGAAAAACGGTGAACATTCTACTCTAATAATTTATTAAATACAGAACAATGTTGAAACCAATATATCTCTTAAAAAGGATTTCACAATTTCATGGTTTTATATCCCGCGTGTACATTAACTTCGAAAGGCGATTCCCCTGCGAAACATGACCCTGGTCAACCATGGTCAACCATGGTCAAGCTCTGCCAACCATGGTTGAACCATGGTTGGCAAAGGTCAACCATGCTTTTGATAACATTGAAATGCTAAAAGACCATGGTCAACCATGGTTTAACGACATGACTATGGTCAAAGATTGTTGGACCTTGGTTGACCATGGTCATTCAATGGTTGACCATGGTCAACCATGGTCATTCAGCATGTACCCCAGTGAAATTTGAAAATATTGACAAATCTCAGTAAAAACACCAAATTTCAGTGAAATGCTACAATTAAATTTCAGTGAAATTTTTACAGTAGTGAAATTTCACTAAAATTAATTAACTGAAATTTTAATGACATCTCTCTCTCTCTATCTCTCTCCCTCTCTCGCTCTCTCTCTCTCTCTCTCTCTCTCTCTCTCTCTCTCTACACACATTTATTCATTTAGACAGAAGACAGGCAGATATATGCTCACATAGTACATCATATAACTCACCCTACTGAAAATGCAGCTGGGATCCCGGGGGAAATGATATATATAGATAATTAAAGCCTGGAAAAAAAACTCAATTTTAAAGATTTTTTGAATGTATAATTGGCAAATTTTGTTGTTTTATATCAAAATACACCACAGGACCGCTACCTTGATATGTGTAGCAAGTTTTATATGAAGATAAATTGATTGGTTTAGGAGTGTGATTGTGACAAACGTGCAAATAAAATGCAAAGTGATTCTGACAAAAGTGCAAATAAAATGCGCACCCTTTTGAATTTTGAAATGAATTGAAAACAACTATAGTTTTTCCTTGCACCATTTATTGATTAAAAGTAAGTGTTTTGTGACTATACTTACATTAATTATTGTATCAAAGCATCTTATACATGTTATACATGTAATAGTTGTATTTGAAAGAGGACATTTCTAAATGTAGACAGTGGAAACAGTATTTTAAAACCAAACGCCTATTGTCATATGTTTTCGCGGATTTGATCTTGTTTTTTTGTTGTTGATAGAACAATGGTGTTCAGCACTGCAGATATTATTTGATTTCAGTATCATATGCATCATTTCACCAAGTATGATCAGGTCTTCTAAGTGATGTATACTGAATGTTATATATTTGTGAACTGTTCTTGAACTGTTGTATTCTTGGTGAAATTTCACTGAGATTTCATTGATATTAAAATTGACCAATACTGCTGTAATTTCAACAAGATTTCACTGAAACTCACTTTTATTTTGCCCAATTCTTTCAGTGAAATTCACTACAATTTCAGTAAAATTCCAGTGACATTTCCGAGAGTTATTTCGCCCAATTTATTCAGTAAATTTCACTGTTATTTCGCTGAAATTTGAGTGTACATTTTCACTGGGGCGTTCACTTAAAAAACGGAATTGACCACTAAAATTGCTTCTGTGCAAAAGTTACAACTGCAAGAAGTAGATGGTGCAATATTAGTGCTAGTTATCGTGTTGTATTAGATGTGTTGTATTAGATCAGAAAATCTTGTTTTTTGCTTAGTTATTATATCCTGGTCGAACATGTTTTATAACCCTGGTCGACCATGGTTTATAAGCATGGTGACCTTTCTTAACCATGGTTTGACCTTGGTCGACCATGGTTTGACCTTGGTCGACCATGGTTTGTCACCTTGGTCGACCATAGTTTGTCACCTTGGTCGACCATGGTTTGTCACCTTGTTCGACCATGGTTACATTAACACCATGGTTGACCATGGTAGTTCCATTTAACAAAATGGCAAACCATGGTCAACCATGGTTAAACCAAGGAATACAGACCATGGTTAACAATGGTTGACCATGGTTAAAGCATGGTTGACCGAGGTCCATTTCGCAGGGGTTGTTCATATTTTAGCGAACACGGTGTACTTTGTTAATTTTGGGGGAAAAAAAGTACTTTTTTCTGATTGACTTTAAATTTTGGGTTTTAATAGTAGACATGTCAATGAACACTTTCGTGAAAAAAAATTCATTCTCGCTGTTAAAACTTAATTTTTTTGCATTTTTTTCGGATTCAGAAAATTAGCACTGCAACATATATTTTCACAATCCCCATTTCCTTTCCCGACGTACCGTTACAATTTTGTTTGTTAAAACCTATTCTGAGCACTCCGGCATAAACCAAAAGCATGTATAGATCAGAAATTTAATCTTGAATGCATGGATACATACATTTGAAATATATGTATTGAAATAATGGAATTATTTCATTTATTGTGTACCCGGTCGCGTCTGTAAATGTATATGCATTATGCCGTCTAAGAGTCCGTGGGTCGTGTTCGTTAATTTTGGGAAAAAAAAAGTACTTGTCTCCGATTTCATTAAAAATTTGCATATGGACAGAGGAAAGATTTATCTATGCGTACATGCATTTGTTTTTATTCTCGCTTCTAAAATGACAAAATAAATCGATTTTGATTTAAAAGCGCATTTTTGGCAATTTAAACCTTAAAACAACCTAAATTCATCCCTTTGAAAAATACCTTTAACTATTAATGGGAATTACACGAAGTGTACACCAATTATGTTCGACCAATGTAGTTTGTGAATATTATTACTTTAACAACGATCTGTGATGGTGTTTTGTTATAATCACAGTTTATAAATAAGAGGTGAAGAAATCTGACCAGTGACAATTTTCCCGATAATGTCATTTTGTTATCGATTTTATCACGTGACCATGTTTGATAAAAATTCCTACGCCATAAGGCTGGCGTTCCTACTGCTGACGTCATGTACGTCAACTAGGATGAAGCTGTATATTCTTTTCATTTGAAGTTGAGAGAGATAGCATACCATATAAGTTGTGAGATTTGTTTTTGTATTTTTGTGCAATCTCTACACAATGTGTATCATGATACATACAACTCCATGTCAGATAAGAAATAAAATATTTCCAGAGGGTTTATATTATACGAGATCAAAACCTGGTGTTTGGGACTTGAAACACATCGAAACAGCGGGCCTGCGGCCCTTGGCATCGATGAACTTCAAGTCCCGACCACCAGGTATTTATCTGTTACAATATACACCCGCTGGAAATATTTTATTTTTTAAATCTTCCGTAGCTGTATCCAAAGAGACGATCGTAACATTTTCTTTCGTTAGAATTATTAAATTGATGAACAGTAAAATGTATCTTGCACTATTTGAAATTGAAATGTGTTTAAACCAAGTTTTATGCTATACCCAGTATATTAAACCGTGTTTCACAAACCAAGGACGAAACCTTTGCCACTGATGCGTATGAAGAGACTTCCATACCAGACAAGGAAGCATGTAATACCAGGATGTAACCTATACATGGAGGAAATATCCAATGTTGAAATTGTATGGAAATATCATTATGTAGGACTTTCCATAATAATTTACGCATGCGTGTTTTTGGTTGGCTGTGTACTGTGAATTCTACATTTCATATTTTACTTGTTTACCTACTAGTATCAATGCCAAGGTTGTGTGGTGACGATGGAGAGGTGAATGTGACGACGCACCGGTCAAATGACATGATCATTTATGTAAATGCATTTTGATTAGTTGTTTTATAACACGTTAGTTTGGGAATTAAAAACAATGTCCCTGTTTTATGTATTGCTGTCATGTTATGTAACAGCCATTTACAACTAAACACTAACGGACACAAGTGCTTTTAGTAACAGGAGAACATATTGTGCCGACATGCGTGGGGCCATTGAAACTATATGCGTGACATGTTTAAATACGTCAGAACGCCATTTTATCTAAGGATCTGTATTGCAACCAGTGCGACATCTCAAAACATTAGCGCATGTAAATTACGATAATGGCATATTTAAAGCATGGCATTATTGGTGATAAAACATGTGATTGTGAATGTTACGGAAGTAAGCGTAGAGGCCAGCGATTAACTAGAACATTGACGACAATAACGAGTAGGCACATATAATAATCAACACATTTAATACCATCATCGCAACAGGCAATATAAGCGGAAATAGTTCAATTTGATTAAGCATTTAGTTTGGATTAAAAAATCAAATGTTTTACAAAGCAATTCACCGATATTGCCATTGCACTTATCAATCGAAATGTTATTTTATCTAACTTTCACACATTTAATAATCTATCACACAATTGGAAAACACAGAGAATGTCAAGACACAACCGGTTGCCAATTTGACAAAAGCAAATACAATTTGTTAAATTCAATGATTTCAAATGTTTTTGACGAAATTGACAAGGAGGTTATTTGGCACTGCAGTCAAGAGTGTCAATATGAGAAGAGAAATATAACTGTCACCGTAGCGGCGATTCTGAATTCAGATGAAAAAAATGTGAACGAAGGAAACGAAGACCCACAGAACGAAAGAACGAAATAATAGGTTGGGACCGACGGATTGACGATTAAAGATAGATGCGACATGTCATATCTTCAAGTTTGATACATGACAACATTCTAACATGTAGACTGCGAAGGTCACATACTTACATATTAAGTGTGTAGCAAAATTAACATCAGCAATAATATTTGTAAGAATGAGCCAGTAGGTTTTGGAGAGAAAGCCTTTATATATTACATCAGTAGATGATACGGCGAAAATGTGATATTTATGCATTACTAATTAACTAAATTTTTGGCCGTGCTTTACCAGATGATAAGCCCATCTTAATCATTACGTGGTCCCACCTTAATTCCCTTAAGCAATATGAAAGCTTATATTACCAGGATGTTATAACGGATAATTTGAGAAGGAACAGGTCTAAAAACATTTTATCCTGAAAAAAAATGCGATAACCTCTTTGTAATTACATATTAAATGTTTTAATTTTACAATATGCAAACTTTTAAAGCCGATATTAAGATTTTATTTCATACCCCAGCCAACCCAGTTTTTGCTTCTTGGAGAAGGGGTTGGATGGGGTATGAAAGTTAATACTCGGACCACGTAATGCGGTTTAACGCAACCATCTCGATGAGACCATTCTCTGTCTATTACGTGTATCCTCTTTATTACGAAGTAGAAAAATTACCAGAACGTATATTAGCTGTTTTGCATGAATAAGGTTTGGTGCATACTAGAACCTGGTTTAAACCCCAAGTGGCATTTATGCCACTGACCGTTCTAAGGCATTACCACTGCTGTCAAGTATTTTATGTTTGTATTGTCGCAGACGTTGTTTCGTTTTATCCGTGCATTTGTTAGTTGTTTTAATGCGTGTTTTTGGATGAATTAGTTCCGTTAATGCTATATGTTCTGTCTGACTCGCGTTCCTACACGTGGTGTTTATATTATAACGAAACACTTTTGTTTAAGATGTTATTTATTAGCGAAAGTGATTGTCAAAAAAATGCTTGATTTAATTATGAGAAACTGTCATTTAGAACGTATGCATTTAAAAATAATCTCCAAATTCAAGCGGTTCTCTTTAAATTTCGAACTAGGTGAATACTATTTTCCAATTTTAAACCTATATGTTTCTATTGCCGTAGAGTTTAACCTTAAGCGAAATATTTCCAATAATTGCATATCATATTTGTTTGAAACTGTGTTTGCAATTTAAATAGGATCATATGATTTATTTTAAGACAGAAATATAAATGTTGAATTAAAAGTTCGAATTATATCGCAATATTAAGAAATTGGCAAATTATAGGACAGTTTGCTCGTATGTTAACGATGTTACCGATGATTTTATAAATTTAACAAAATAAGCATTTTATTAATATTTTGTAAGAAAAAAATGAATAGTTATTGTTGCTGTATTATCACAGACCATATAAAGACCTTTTCGGTCAACATTTAAATATTTTTCATCATTATTTGAAAATGTGTGTTTTTTGCCTCTAAATCTTTATTTATATATTTTCACTTCTTTTCTTATAACATGTATAAGAAAGTAAATAAATTTATTTATTATAGAGGAAAAGATCAATATTTAATCATTTTCATGTTTTAATTTCACTGAAATCGTGAAAACTGACAAATAGCAATAAAATGCATATCCCACTTTTTTTACGTTCAGACACGGACACAGCAGATTACTATGACCTTAAACGACAATTTACAAGCATTTTCTTTTAATTTGTAATTTTATAATTGACTATTTGTGCTTCAATAAATACTGAAAATGGGAACAAACACAAACAAGAGATACAAGTAGCAGACTCGGTTTTATTGATTCTGTTCAAAACATTATTCTGTACCCTTTTTCAAAAATACGGATGAAGCAACATTATGAGGACATACTAGTGCATGTCAGTATGTTTTATATCGAAGGAATCAATAGACTTGACGTTACAATGAACATTTTCGGCGAGAATGTCAAGATATGTGATTCAGTTGCAAAATAATGTGTTACGTTACAACTTGAATACCTCGCGTAAAGGCCGTTTAGATCTAGATACAAATATCACTACAAAGTAAACATTACTACAGGAACTTAAGATTTAAACAGTAAAACAATAAATAATAAATAAACAAAAACTATACAGACTAAAGAATGTTTCATTTGCATCTGACATCTTTCTGTTTACGAGACGCCGTGCAGTAAAATGCAATTAACTCATCTTATGGAAATCTTGCAAGCGTATTTATATATGTTCCTCGCTTTGATCTTTATTTTGATGGTTTTTGAAACCGACCGTCCTAAATCACCATTATGGTAAAAGGCACTTAGTAAAATATTAGTTAAATTGATTAGTGGTTAAAATGATGACGTGCTTCAAAAACAATTTGATATTTACGTGGGTTTTGAAGTTAAACGTTTTAAGAAGTTGTATTCCAGTTTCGATCGCAAACTCAGTAGATATAAAAACGCAGTCTTTTTGATTTTCGATTATTTTTTAGTCCCCTTGTACTTTGTTCAAATCAAGATTGTGTTTTATGTTAGTACACAAGATTCCTTGTCCCAAAGGTAAACATATGGGGACAAAGTTAAACATATGGTGATAAACAGTTGCAAAAAATTTCAGTTAAAACACATTTTGCACGAGGACTTCAATTTCATCTCTGGAAGTTCAAAATATATCCTCCAGCTGGCTTGCGGAACGTCGGTGGTTCTACCCAGGCGCCCGCCCGTGCACGAAAGTTGCCCGGAGGGGCGGGCACCTGGGGTCTTCCTCCACCAATGGAAGCTGGAAAGTCGCCATATGACCTTAGCTGTTGGTGCGACTATAAAATCCAATTCAATCAATCAAAATATATCAACGCTTTTTCAAATACACTGAGTACATTTGCATCTGACATCTGACATAGATTTGGGCGTAAACCACTCAATTTAAGTGTACGCTTTCATGATTTTTGACAAATGAAAAATAGACTACATTTAATGAAAGTTGCGTATTTATATATTTGTTTGTATGAGGCAGTATTTTATGACGTCTACCTAAATCGTGAGAGGATGGTAGCGTTTGATCCTCTCAATATTGTCTTGTCGTGCCTTTAATAATTTATTAGCTCGTTGCTATGGTTTCTGCCAAGTCATTGAGTACTTGCTTTGTGTCTTTTTATGCTTTTGTTGTTTATATTCATATATGCATTTATGTGTTTTATTTCCTATTAATGCTGCATTGTTTGTTATAACATGGAGGGAATATCTTTATTTACACTGTTCCGTTTTATTGGGATGACACTAGAGCAAGAGTGAGGTTTGGTGAACCCTAGAACCTGGTTCAAACCACAGCGGCCTTTTTTGCTACAGACCGTTCCAAGGCGATAGTCCTTTCACCATTATGTTTGTGGTGTCATATCTTTCCTTTTATTTATCTTTGTAATTATTGTTAGTTTATGTGCGTGCTTTTTGGTTGATTGTGGACCTTGAATGCTACATTTCGTCTTAGACTTGAATATCTACCTTTTTGTATTATACTTACATTGCGTTTTAATGCTGCCTTATTTGTTAGAGTATATATCATGGTGGGATTTCTTTATTTATTTTCATTGGGATGACAATAGGGTAAGGGTGCACCCTAGAACCTGGTTCAAACCCCCAGCGGCCTTTTTGCTACTGACTGTTCCAATGCGGTAACCCTTTCGCCAACCCTTTTATATTTGTGATGTCATATCTTTCCTTTTATTCATCTTTGTAATTATTGTTAGTTTCTGTGCGTGCGTTTTGGTTGATTGTGGTCCTTGAATGCTACAATTTGTTTTAGACTTGAATATCTACCTTTTTGTATTATACTTACATTGCGTTTTAATGCTGCCTTATTTGTTAGAGTATATATCATGGTGGGATTATTTCTTTATTTATTTTCATTGGGATGACAATAGGGTAAGGGTGCACCCTTGAACCTGGTTTAAACCCACCAGTGGCTTTATTTTGCCACTGACCGTTACGATGCGTTAGCCCTATTGTCAACCCTTTACTATTTGTGCTGTCATATACATTGCCTTGTCTCTACATCTACATCTATATGGTACGTCGTTTCAGTCACACTTGACTATCACACGACGGTGGTGCACGTAAGAAAAGAAAGAACAGAGTATTAGGATAGATAGAAAAAAGCACTTAGTAAAGGTAGAAAAACAGACAGTGATTTCTAAGCTACATTTCCGTCCCTTCATACCCATACCTGTCCGGCTACCGTGGCGGCTGAGATGTAAGTGTACTCCAACTGGCATAGCTTTGGGAATCTTATAGCTGGCATACGGCTTAGTAATTGAGTTGAGATAGCCCCTGATTGAAAGATACCAAGCTAGGGATTTCTACAACGGTGGATGGTAAGGAGTTCCATGTCTCAATAGTACGGTTGAAGAAATTGTACTTGTAGAAGTTTGTGGTGGCGGATATGTGTTGATATTTCCTGTTGAGGTGTGCCCTTGTTCGACTTGAGGCGGGTGTCAGGTACTGATCAGCGGGAATGTCTACAAGGTTGTTGGCGATCTTGTAGAGCATGGTCAACTGTGCTTTAGTCCTTCTGGATCGAGTGACTCCCACTTAGGATGGTCTAACATGGAGCTGACACTGCTTGTGTGTCTATACCGATGTTTTGTATATCTAGCAGCCCTTCGCTGTACCATCTCTAGCCTGTGTACCTGATCATTGGTAAGGGGGTTCCAGACGTTTATGCAGTATTCGAGGCCTGGTCTCACGAGAGAGAAATATGCTGCACTCTTTACTTGCTCATTGCTGATTCGGAGATTACGCTGAAGAAACCCTAGGGCACTGTTCTCTTTCTTGACTGTCTTGTCTATGTGGTGGTTCCACGACTGGTCCTTGGATATTTCCACTCCCAGATACATTGTAACATCTTCTGTTGCAAGTATGTGTCCCTTGAGTGTATAACTGGAGAAGATTGGAGACTTCTTCCTGTAAACTCTAAGGATGCTACATTTCTCTGGGTGGAAGGACACCCCACGTTTTCTCCCACTCAGCTAATTTGATCAGGTCATCTTGTAGGATCTCACAGTCTCTTTCGGTGTTGATCTGTCGGTAGACTATACAGTCGTCTGCAAACAACCTCGTATTGGACTGGGTAGTGGGCGGCAAGGTCTTAATGAAAACAGGAAGAGGATGGGACCCAGTACACCACCTTGAGGCACACCGCTGATGACTGGGACTGGGTCGGATGTTGCTCCATCGACTGTAACGCTCTGAGACCTGTCTGTCAGGAAGTCCCTGATCCATGACAGAGTGTTACCCCGGATTCCATAGTGATCCAATTTTAGAAGAAGTCGTTCATGAGGACTCGATCAAATGCTTTACTGAAGTCGAGGACTGGAAGGTCATTTTGTTTCCCTCTGTATAAGCCTTTGGACATACACCAGTGTCAGTAGCTGAGTCCCGCAGCTCCTTCCGGCATGGAAACCATGCTGACAGTATTTAAGAATACGATTGTGTCCATGTGGCGCATCATGTTACTGGCTATGATGTGCTCTAGCAGCTTACAACATATGCATGTAAGGGAGACAGCGTGGTAGTTGCCAGCTTTGTATCTTTCCCCATTCTTGAAGATGGCTGTGACATTCGCAGTTTGCCACATGGCCGGTACTGTTCCAGTTGAGAGGCACTTCTGGAAGATATGGCACAAGAATGGAGCACACTCTTCTGCCAGATTTTTCAGGATCCTTGCTGGTATAAGGTCAGTTCCGGATGCCTTTCGGGGGTTTAGCTTCCGTAGTAGGCTGCATACATCGTCAGTGGTCATTGTTATGTCTGGCATGGTGGGGAAGGGTTCTCCCTGTGGATGTGGGGCATCGCTCTTATCTTCTGTGTAAAGACGGACTGGTATTGCAGATTTAGTATATTGGCCTTGTCCTTCGCTTCCAAATGAAGTTTCACATGTTCTTTCACGCCACAGCTTCTTTTTTAAGGGACTAAGCCAGTAGTTTCCAGAAACGATTTTGCTTGTTCGGTTGCTGTTCTTGTTCTGGGTCTCCCACTTCTATGAGGTTCTCTATGTATCGCCAGTATCCTTGACGCTTCAGTTGCTGGGCTTTAGTTTTGACTTCTTGGTATGAGCGTCTGTCTTTGGCCTTGTTTTTATCCTCGTAATTGTTTTTATTTCTATACGTGTTTTTGGCTGACTGTGGTCACTGAGTGCTATATCTTCCAAATACACGTGTTTTGGATATCTAGGAGGGAAATCATGGCCTAGACATTTTTTAAACTGTAAAATATGTGTGTACATGAAACATATATTCCAAAAGTTAGAATATCTAAATTACATATCTCAGTAAAGAGCCTACTCAGTCACGGAATATGGCATGATCTCCAACGAAGAATAGATTACTGGTCATCGAAGTAACACTTTTCATATACATCATAAATATATTTTTCAAAACAAATAAGCAAACATGTTATACTACGTATACATGTATTTTAAGCTACCGAAAAGGATGCATTGCCTACTGACCCTTCCAAGTGGTTAACCCTGTCTTCATCACTCCTGGTTATTGACTGTTTAACTTGATATTTTGATTTCATTTGTGGTAAAGAGCGGACCTACGGTGTCATTTCGCTGAGACGACGTGGTTTCTGTAGGACTATTTTCTTCTTACAAGTTTGGTGGCCCATTGAAAGTACATCAAACAGTGTTCATGATTAAACAGATTCACCCATGCAATTGTAATATACCTGTAAAGGACCATTATCATAAAGTAAACTTTGCGTCGTAGTTTGTTAAATATGTCATATTTTATATGGATGATACAGCTTTAAATAATTTCCGAGTTAATTGATATGAACACTTTAGAAAATTACGTTCAGATGATATTATCCACTAGTAATGCATAATCATTTAACTAGTTTTGTAACTGCTGTAAAATACCTAATAGCTGGAATAACATGCGATCCATGCATGTCAGTGTACCATTTATGTCCGAGTTTCTAAATGCACAGTTGTGCATTTGTGTCCTAAATGCAGAATTGTGCATTTTGTCGGTGTTTGTAATCTGTCCTTTTTATAGTTTGATCAATTAATCTCTGCAAACGTTTGTGTCACCGTTTGATTTTCCTTAGTTTTTTTATAGTCGAGTAATTACTTCTAGATTAAAAGTTGGTCATGATATTCACGCATGTAATGGTAATAGGAATACTATAGTTGGAAACGCTACCAATTCAATGTATTATCCAATCAAGAAATTAAGAAACTGATAAATTTGTATTCTGCCAGTGCACTTATTAGACAACCATGTGTTATTAGTCCGAGGCACAAGCATCGCGAAATCACAAACTTGTTTTCTCATTAAAAAAGTAAATTAAACGTCTTGGAATCAAATATGATATATGAATATTGAGATGTACATTTGACGTTGTTCACGCAGGCACGCACGCACGTACGCATACATAAGTACGCACGTTACATACACGCAAGCATACACGCATACACACATCCTACACGCATCCATCTATCGATCTATCCATCCATCCATCCATCTATACAAATATACTGCATTGACATTTCTCTAGTTTTTCTGCATTGGCATTTCTCTATTTTTTCTTTCTTCTTTGATAGTTCAGTCATTACGCTTAGATACTATTATTTCCAGCTGAGCACGTGATTTCATCTTTCCAAAAGCAAGAACAAGCATCGTGCACAAATACCTATCACACGTGACAATGGCGATATAAAACTACGTATGAAATAATAAGATAAAGTACAAGTAAGTAAGTAAGTAAATATTTTATTAACGTGACATGTGCATATACATAACAGATATATACAAATCATTGAAACATAGTAATATATGGATAATACACCCGGCCCCATGGGCCTATAAGTCACCTAAACATATATGTATTATAAAAATGACATGATCGCATGAAAGGCATAAGTTAAACATTTAAATGATTTAAATAAATATAACCAATATTGATTTGAAATACATGTTATCTATTGTAGATTGTAGTCTTTCTTTTAAGGTAAGCTCTAACCAAATATTTTGCAAGTTTTCTTGGATAATTGTGCATTAAAAATGATAATTTATTAACAGATGATAAATTAGTAAATTCGGGATCATCAAATTGTTCATGGAAGACACTTTACCTAATGTTATAATAAAAATCACAGTTCAAGAGAAAATGAATTTCATTTTCAACATCGTTTCTATCACAAAAACGGCATTTTCGTTGCTCTAGTTGTTCACCGACATATCGTCCTGTTTCTATCCTGATCGGTTAGATACCGCATCTAAACTGAGCTAGTATGGCCCGCTCGTGTTTCTTGAGGTTTAATTGTACATAGCTTTCGACCTTAAAATTGTCTTTATAAGTTACATATGTCCTCAGCTTAGCCACTCTCGAAATATCGACCTTCCATATATCGGAATAATAATTAAAGATTCGGCTCCTCGCATGATGTAGGTTAATGATTGTCTTATTTGTGAAGTTATCGGTAAGCCCCAGTTTTAATAAAACAGTCTGAACTTCGCTGCACCAATTATTATGACAAAGTACATTTGAACGTATTGAATGTCTGAGAGTCAAGATAATTAGTAAAACGCTTGGGTCAATTATTTGTTTAAATACTAATTGTTTTTTAAGTACTAATTGCTTTATAGCCAGACGCAAATGAACCCACTAGTCGTTTACAATCATATCGTGTACATACGCTTTATGGGTAATCACGTACACCTCGTTATACAGTCAGGCAACTTTGGAAAAACCATCACCTTAAATGGTGATGAGGTTTCATCACAACATAATTAAATACGCGAACTCGCTACCATGCTACAAGTCCGATCTATTTCACGTCCCTTTTTTATCACCGTTATTGTTGCCTGTTGGTATGTTGGTTTATCGGTTAACAGAGGTGTAGCCAGGCTAAAATCTTAAGTACGCACCCTTAATGCCGAAGGCATTACCCTTGGCGCGTAGCGCCGAGGTAGGGGTAGGTGCGGGATATAGACATTCTTTGGCAGCCTCTGTTGGGTTTTTTGATCACATTTTGGCGGCCTTCTAGGGTAAAATAATTTCTTTAAAAATGAAAAAAACATATGTCAGGAGTTAAGTTAGCCTTCGATTTTTATGCCATTTTTGGCCATAATTATTTTTTCACTTTTAAATCGATGTTACGCACGTGCGTAAGTGCGTATCGCTGGCTACGCCCCTGACGGGTAGAAGTATAAACAGGGAACCCGTCAGTAGCTTTATAAACGAGAACCTGTCTACACACGGGTTGATTTTCGAGACAAATGGCAGAAATCGGTGCCGAAGGTTAACACATGTGTTACTGCATATCATCCAATTTTTATCGATTTCTGTTTGATGTTATAACATTTTCTAAAGATGTATAGACGAAGAATTTAGCTTTGACTTGAATATATCAAAGTATGCGCTTCGCGACAGGAATGAAGCGTTTCACTTTGATCAAGTTGACAGTTTTTTTCCTGTTTCAATCTGGGTGATCGAAAACCCTCACATTGAAAGTTTGCAAGATTATACTATGTGACGATAAATCGTTACTTGAATTCTTTTTGAAAATGTAACGAATGAATTGATGAATGAAAGATGATGGAAAATCATGACAATGATAATAAGTGTTACGTTGAAAAATCTTCACCATTTAAGGTGATGTTTCTTAAAAAGTTCTCTGACTGTTATATGTGATATGCAATCTTCTCTTGAACATATAAAGATACCACCTTGATGTATCAGATAGGAAACATAGACTCGTCCGCACCAACCTCGTCGATAGCCATATCATCTACTGCTGTACGTTATTTAAATCATTAAGATTCATGTACACGTAAACTCTGTATTGTGTTAGACAATGTGTCATTCAACGCTACAATTTATTAGTAAACAAGTTTCTATTACAAACTTTTGCACTCTGTTTTATTAAAACAACGTGATCATAATTTAAGTTTCAAAGTTAATAGCGAGGTTGTGTACACGTATAGTCGGTATCAATCAACCAGTTGGTCGTATTGCCTACTGACCGTTCCAAATCGGTAACCCTGGCTTCTCAACTCTTTGTGTTGTGTATTGTCCTGTTTATTGACATTTAATTTGCTCATTTGATTTAGTATGTGCTACAATGCCATTCTACGGTGCCATTCTACGGTGCCATTCTACAGTACCATTATACGGTGCCATTGCGTAAGGGTGCTGTGCTTTTTATAGGACAATTGTTCTGATTGTTAAATGCATACGAATAGTTTGTTAACATTATGTTAACGAAGACAAAGCTGCATGTAGGATATTGGTTTGAAATGTTCACACGGATCTCGAAATGCGTAGACACATGCTATATGTTATATGAGACAAACAGAAAATATTGTCTATCTGTTTGTATGTTACATGAATGTAGCATAAACATGGATCATACATTGGGCTTGTTTTACTGTTTGGGGCGTGAACGTTTTGAAAATAAGACCGCCGGGGTTTATACTATACACACTGGATATAAAGTAATCACCATAACAAACCAATGTCGTTGTTTAATATAATTCTACAAGGAACCCAGACTACATGCATAAACTATTCATTTCAAAACCATATTCTGTCACCGTCATTGCAAGAACTTATCTTTATAGACCACACAAAAAGCATACGTTGTATATAACATTCAATCCAAAATGTTCAATTTCATACACATAAGGCCTCTAGAACTATTTAAGAAAAAATATTGTGTCAGTTATTTGATGTCTTGACAAATGAACAGCAAACATAATATGCTTATGAAGGCACAGCTGTATCTTTGATATGAAAATCAAATCCGAGTGTTCTTCTCTGTAATAATATATTTGAAATTAGTCTGGTACCTTTCCTGTATTCACAGACATTAATAAACAGATAGGAAACGTATCTGAACAAGTGAAGTTGCCAAAATATCACGTGGCACCTTAACTTTTCCCTCCATCTCCTCACTTGTTTATTAATTGATTTTGACGAGAATTCATTCAAAAGATTCATAATGAATATTAAAATGGGATTATAATATTTTTGTTTATTTTTAACGTTGTATAAAAAGCTGTTTGAAGATAAAATCTCATCATTTTTGACTTTTCTGTTAAAAATATATGCTTTGACATAGTAAAAGTTTCCGTTGAACTCCTTTTTGTTTAAAATAATAGAGTAAGGAAAATCTTTCATTAGAAGGAGAATTAAATTTGTGATTGGTTTTAGCATAATTATATGAAACTTTATGCTAAAAGTGTTTGAAGTATGGCAACATTTTGTGAAATTATCGCACTATCCCGCGTGAAATTCATGTAAATTTCACAGTGTCCAATCATTTTTTTTATTAGGTCTGTGCAATATCGCACGCCCTACTCTCTCTTCGTGATATCAGGCAAGACCCATAATCAGTTGAATGAGGCATTATGTGTCCATGGTGCCAACAACGTGTGATATATGTTAAAACGTCGTTTGTTTAAAGCTACAAAGTCTCTATATCAATCGATTTCTTCTTTGTGGGCGTGTATTTAATTGTAACTTCATGTTCATCAGCTCATGTCGAAATCGGGTATTTAAAGCTGTACAGTCCCTATTTTAACTGGTAATAACTCATGAATATGAATGAGTCACGTGTGAAGTAGTTTCAAATCGACGAACACCCAAAAAAGTCGGTATAAAAGGAGAAATCGATATGTACAATTTAACATTTTTATTTAGCCTCCGTACAGGTAACATCGATAAATATACGGCTCCAGAATATACGTGATAAAAAAATAGTTGCCCGGAACGGGATATGAACCACAGCCTTGCATTTCTAAGTTTTGAAAGATGTACGCTGAACCTCTAGACCACAGCTATTTATTGGTATGTTGTAGCATTTTTAACACTAAATAGGCATTACGTAATAACAAGAGCGCGCGCACAAACTCATCAAGCGCTAAATAACTAGTCGGAATATGGTTGATTTGAGGCGAAGTATTACTTTCATATTGATACGATACAGTATTACACCAGGCAATGTTAGTTTACGCGTGCGACAATATGGACTGCATATTTATTGATCCATCTTTAGTTGCATTCAAATACGTTCAGTTATTTTGCCTCATAATATAAGTATACTATTTTCTCAAGTAGCGTTGTAGTTCAGTGGATACAGCACCGGACTTGAAATCAGAAGGTCGTGTGTTCGAGCCCCGAAAGAAGCTAACTTTTTTTCCTGTAAAAATTACTGTTACATGTGTATAGATACGATGTGCACTGGTCGATGTATATACAGTAAATGATTTCTTGCGCTATATTTGCTCGCTTAAATACCCGATTTTGACATGAGCTGGTGAACATGAAGTTACAAATAAAGACACGCCTACAAAGAAGAAATCGATTGCTATAGGGACTCTGTAGCTTTAAGCGAGCAAATATAAGGCAGGACATCATTTATTGTATAGACATCATCCAGTACACATCATACATTTATACAGGTAACATTATGATTTACAGAAGAAAAAAAAGCCTCTTTCGGACTTCGAACACACGACTTTCTGATTTGAAGTCAGGTGCTCTATCCACTGAGCTATAACGCTTCTTGAGAAAATGGTATAAGAACTTCCATTTATTATGAGTCAAAATAACTAAATATATTTGAACGCAACTCAAGATGAATCCATAAATATATAGTCCATCTTGTCGGACGTGTAAATTAACATTGCCTGGTGTAATACTATATTTTATCAATATGAAACTAATATTCCGCCTCAAAACAACCATATCTAGACTTGTTATTTAGCGCTTGATTAGTTTGTGTGCGCGCTAGTTATTACGTAATGCCTATCTAGTGTTAATAATGCTAGAACATACCAGTAAGTAGTAGTGGACTAGTGGTTAAACGTACGGCAATCAAAACTTAGAAGCGCGACGGCTGTGGTTCAAATCCCGTTCCGTGCAAGTACTTTTTTATCACATATATTCTGAAGCCGTATATTTATCGATGTTACCTGCACGAAGGCTAAATAAAAGCGTGATACTTTACGCATAGAGTTGTGCCTTATATACCGACTATCGGGGTGTTCGTCGATTTGAAACTACTTCACTCGTGACTCATTCATATTCATGAGTTAATACCAGTTACAATAGAGACTCTGTAGCTTTAAGGACCTATTTCCAGCCTTAACTGTAAATCACTGTTAGATACACAATTGCATGAGACAATGGTGGTATTCAATTGTGTATCAGTTGATGAGGCCCTCCAAATACAGATTTTGTGCGAAAACAACATAATAAAACATAAAAGCAGGTGTTTCATTAGTTGTGTTTTGGTGTTGTTTTTATTTCTTTCTTCTAAAAGCAATGCATTATAAATACAGTTCATTATTTAGTACATCTAATGTATTAATTTGTTATTTTTCTTCATAAAGGTAAAGTTTAAAGTATTCTATACTTCTATACCCTAGATACTGTTCAATATACCAGTGCCTCAGTTTATATACTTGCGCTAATCGGTCATGTAGCATGTTAGCAGTAAATAAGTAAGCTGTCCATGCCTTTTCAATGATCAGTTAGCGTTGGGAAATAGGTCCTTAAAGATACACAGTCTCTATTTTAACTGGTAATAACTCACTAATATGAATGAGTCACGTGTGAAGTAGTTTCAAATCGACGAACACCCCAATAGTCGGTATATAAGGCAGAAATCGATGCTTAACATTTTAAGTAGA
The DNA here is from genome assembly GCA_037043455.1 of Cyrtodaria siliqua. Lineage (NCBI taxonomy): Eukaryota > Metazoa > Mollusca > Bivalvia > Adapedonta > Hiatellidae > Cyrtodaria > Cyrtodaria siliqua. The sequence goes on from JAWPHD010003584.1 coordinate 50,264, forward strand.
CATATCATCACATCACACACAAACACACAGATCAAAAGTCGACTCAGTTGTACCTATGACCGTCGGGTAGAACGCCTGTCGGTTGCTTGGTGGACGAACTATAATCCTTAGAAATACACACATATCACATTTTTATTAGCCTTCGTACAGGTAACATCGATAAATATACGGCTTCAGAATATATGTGATAAAAAAGTATTGTCCGGAACTGGATTTGAACAACAGCCGTTGCGCTTTTAAGTTGTGATGCCCGTACATTGAACTACTAGACCATGGCTATTTATTGGTATATTCTAGCATTATTAACACTAAATAGGCATTACGTAATAACTAGCGCACACACAAACTCATCAAGCGCTAAATAACAAGTCGAGGTATGGTTGTTTTGAGGCGGAATATTAGTTTCATTTTATTCCACCAGGTAATGTTAATTTACACGTGCGACAAGATGGACCATATATTTATTGGTCCATCTTGAGTTGCGTTCAGATATGTTAAGTTATTTTCCCTCATAAGAAATGGTAGTTTGTATACCATTTTCTCAAGAAGCGTTATAGCTCAGTGGAAATCAGAAGGTCGTGTGTTAGAGTCCCGAAAGAGGTGGGTTTTTTTCTTCTGTAAATCATAATGTTACATGTGTACAGGTACGATGTGCACTGGTCGATGTCTATACAATAAATGATGTCCTGCGTTATATTTGCTCGATTAAATACCCGATTTCGACATGAGCTGATGAACATGAAGTTACAAATAAAAACGCGCCTACAAAGAATAAATCGATTGATATAGAGACTATGTAGCTTTAAAGATAAGTTTGCTCATAATTAACATAAAAACTGTGTGATCGAGGAATGAGTTCGATGAAATACAAATGCATTGATCTGATTCATGAACATTTTGATTTAATAATGTTTTAATTCTGATATTTTTGCATCAATGTTATGATCGCTGTTGGTGTCAACTACAAGCTTTTCCGTTGATGAAAACTGAAGCAGGTGTCTTATACTTTAATAAAGTGGTTCGACGAAGTTTATAGTGTCTGTTCTTTTATTAAAAACAAAACCCGATCTAATACACGCTTTATCGCAAATAAAAACTAGAATAGGCGTCTTATTCCTTTATAATGAAATTCGACGCCTTTCATAGCATCTGTTCCTTTATTAAAAAAAACACCCACCAAAGATCTAAACTCTGTTTTATGAAACAACCTACGTCAATTTAGATCGTAAGTTAATTTCTTAAATTTTCTTTGATTTACAATTCACAACGAGATTTCATTGCATTTTCTTGTACATTTGACATTTCTGAACATAATGCACACATAATTATCTACATTGAATGCTTAGGTACACATACATGTGATACTTTCAGGACCTCAATCTGGGAGTTTAGTGATTTTTTTAAGGGAGATTCATGCAAAAATCTGGGCGCGAGCAGTATTTTATACCCAACTTCCATAAACGAATACCTAAAAATACACTTTTAAACAAGTTTCTTCATTGATGTCAGGGGAGATAACAAAAATGAATAAAAACAGTTTTTAAACAATATTTTATTTAATAACCAATGATAAACATTTCTCTGTTATTTGGTTATGCTAAATAATCTGCTTTAATACTTACAGACAGTGTCCCTTTAAATTTTGTTGTTATATTTTCGTACTTACAAAACATAAAAATATTGAGAAAGTAAGTTAAATTTTTTTTTTTTTTTTTTACCCCACCCACTCCACCAAATATTGGCCGCGATTTTTAAAAACGGCCGTGCAAAAGATGGCTGCACGGTTGGCTGCCTAATAACTTTCCCTCTGGAAAATAAGCGATAGTATGGATTACATTGAGTACGAAGTACAATAGTACGAAACTAATTGAGTACGAAGTTTCGTAGGAGTTGTCGTTCTTGAATTCATTCTATAATCTGCTTATCAGCGAGTATTGATTCGAGAAAAAAATGTTTTTTAACTTGAAAAACACCCCATCTTGATTAAAAATGTTTGAGACCCCATCTTGATTGATTTATTTCAGATACCCACCTCTATTCCCCACAACTCAATTGTTTTAATTAAATCATACAGTCTACTTTCGTTTTCGCTATCCGATAATTACTGCATTTTCCACTTGTAAATAAATGACGCCGGCAATTTGTTTCAAGTCGTATCTAACCTGTTTAATTACAGACATCATTAAAGACTTCATAAGTGTGCTGCTAATCCTTTGGTAGGATCAATTAAGCCAATAAACTGTTTTCACCCACTTTCCCCCAGGCTATTGATCCAGGTCAAATCTAGCTATGTCACGTGACGGTCTCGCGAATCGCGAGACAATAATTTACGCAAACATATATCAAACAAAGGTAACAGACCGATGATTTTCGAAAAATCGATTTTAGCAATTTTACGGGAGTTTTTCACACAATTCTGTGGGGCCGGGAGGAGGGTTAGAATTCCGTGAGATTTCATCTCAAACCGTGAGGTTCTCACATATATGGGTACAAACAGGTGAACAGTTTTAAAATGTGAGTGATGTCTATAAATGAAGAAATTTTAACAGACTGATGACTTTTCGCGCCACACCATCTATATTTTACATAGACAATGCTGTCATAATATAATTGTAAAATATCTTCTTCTTCCGAGATCAGAACGAATATTTCTTAGAATATATGTAGTCCTGGATAAAACTGACACAGAAAAAATAAATGAAGCAAGGAGTCTAGTAACCATGGTAACTGTGTAATGTAACCGGATATTCACTATAGCTACCATGTATGTTTTATTGGTGGATTTGGGTAGTAAAACATAAGTTTGCCTTCCTTGATTTATTTGTTTGCAATTTGAAGAAAGTAAAAATATCATCTATCTAGCCATAAGCCTGCTGAAGCCCGACTTGCTACTTGATGTCATTTAGATTGCCTGACTAAAGTCATGGTGTTATCCCATAGTATTAAGCGTTGTCTCTCTATTTTCTCCCTGGTTTATTCAATCAACATTTAACGTTCGGTTTCCTTGTACTCACATCAAACGCGATCCTAACAAACTCATTAAATCAAATTTCTCATAATACTAATTGTAAACGAACCGCTTTTATAATTCCAACATAGATCTGAATAGGTTTCTTCGGTGATATTAGTTACTGAAAGTCTCAATCATTCTACTCATGGCAGAGTCTTAAATTAAATGTCTGAGACATGAAGCCTCTCGAGATGCGCCGTTTTACATTACCAAGAATACAATGCTGGCTATATACGTATTTACTTAAGATTCTAGACATTTAGATACTATATGCAGCCAAATGACACTCATAAAACCTGACGATCTATATATTTCTTCATAAAAAGACTTACATTGATTGCATGAAGTAAAGCAAATTTCATAACAAAGGATTTCAGTACGTCTAATTAACTAACATGATAACATCCGCGGTGAATATGTCTGTAATGGTTTTGTTGCAGATTTTTCTATTTATCTTTGAAGTATGTTTAGTACATTTTGGACATTTCGTCTGTTTATTCTGGAATAATATGAAGTAAGTAAACAATGATATAATTATGTGAATAATAAATATGAATACTAAATTACCTTGTTTAAGAACTCGTTTTCACTATATATATCATTTATATGAGTCACAAATCGTATTCGAAGCAAAAGACGAACGAACAACCCAGGAAATGCAAACTAAGAATAAACTCCATTAGCAGACAGAACAAGTAGGTCATATCCGGTTTTAACTGGTTTTATACCTCCAGTAACTGTCAACGTAAGTGCATCGTTTTGTTTGTAAGAAAAAGGAACTTACCATCATAAGCTAGTATCTGACGTTGTACAGAACGAAGCTGTTAATTTATAGTTTATGTTAACAACGTCTATCATGCAGCTCGTTAGAGGCCGACACTATTAGACTTGTACCATGCAGTTCGTTAGAGGTTGACGCTATCATACTTGTACCATGCATGTTATCAGAGGTTAACAGTGTTAGACTTGTGCCATGCAGGTCGTTAGAGGTTGACACTGTTATACTTGTACCATGCTGGTCGTTAGAGGTTGACGCTGTTATACTTGTACCATGCAGTTCGTTAGAGGTTGACGCTGTCATACTTGTACCATGCATGTTATCAGAGGTTAACAGTGTTAGACGTGTGCCATGCAGGTCGTTAGAGGTTGACACTGTTAGACTTGTACCATGCAGTTCGTTAGAGGTTGACACTGTTATACTTGTACCATGCAGTTCGTTAGAGGTTGACACTATTAGACTTGTACCATGCAGTTCGTTAGAGGTTGACACTGTTAGACTTGTACCATGCAGTTCGTTAGAGGTTGACACTGTTATACTTGTACCATGCAGGTCGTTAGAGGTTGACGCTGTTATACTTGTACCATGCAGTTCGTTAGAGGTTGACGCTGTCATACTTGTACCATGCATGTTATCAGAGGTTAACAGTGTTAGACGTGTGCCATGCAGGTCGTTAGAGGTTGACACTGTTAGACTTGTACCATGCAGTTCGTTAGAGGTTGACACTGTTAGACTTGTACCATGCAGTTCGTTAGAGGTTGACACTGTTATACTTGTACCATGCAGGTCGTTAGAGGTTGACGCTGTTATACTTGTACCATGCAGTTCGTTAGAGGTTGACGCTGTCATACTTGTACCATGCATGTTATCAGAGGTTAACAGTGTTAGACGTGTGCCATGCAGGTCGTTAGAGGTTGACACTGTTAGACTTGTACCATGCAGTTCGTTAGAGGTTGACACTGTTAGACTTGTACCATGCAGTTCGTTAGAGGTTGACGCTGTCATACTTGTACCATGCATGTTATCAGAGGTTAACAGTGTTAGACGTGTGCCATGCAGGTCGTTAGAGGTTGACACTGTTAGACTTGTACCATGCAGTTCGTTAGAGGTTGACACTGTTAGACTTGTACCATGCAGTTCGTTAGAGGTTGACACTGTTATACTTGTACCATGCAGGTCGTTAGAGGTTGACGCTGTTATACTTGTACCATGCAGTTCGTTAGAGGTTGACGCTGTCATACTTGTACCATGCATGTTATCAGAGGTTAACAGTGTTAGACGTGTGCCATGCAGGTCGTTAGAGGTTGACACTGTTAGACTTGTACCATGCAGTTCGTTAGAGGTTGACACTGTTAGACTTGTACCATGCAGTTCGTTAGAGGTTGACGCTGTCATACTTGTACCATGCATGTTATCAGAGGTTAACAGTGTTAGACGTGTGCCATGCAGGTCGTTAGAGGTTGACACTGTTAGACTTGTACCATGCAGTTCGTTAGAGGTTGACACTGTTAGACTTGTACCATGCAGTTCGTTAGAGGTTGTCACTGTTATACTTGTACCATGCAGGTCGTTAGAGATTGTCACTGTTATACTTGTACCATGCAGTTCGTTAGAGGTTGTCACTGTTAGACTTGTACCATGCAGGTCGTTAGAGATTGTCACTGTTATACTTGTACCATGCAGTTCGTTAGAGGTTGACACTGTTAGACTTGTACCATGCAGTTCGTTAGAGGTTGTCACTGTTAGACTTGTACCATGTAGTTCGTTAGAGGTTGACACTGTTAGACTTGTACCATGCAGTTCGTTAGAGGTTGACGCTGTCATACTTGTACCATGCAGGTCGTTAGAGATTGTCACTGTTATACTTGTACCATGCAGTTCGTTAGAGGTTGTCACTGTTAGACTTGTACCATGCAGGTCGTTAGAGATTGTCACTGTTATACTTGTACCATGCAGTTCGTTGGAGGTTGACACTGTTAGACTTGTACCATGCAGTTCGTTAGAGGTTGTCACTGTTAGACTTGTACCATGTAGTTCGTTAGAGGTTGACACTGTTAGACTTGTACCATGCAGTTCGTTAGAGGTTGACGCTGTCATACTTGTACCATGCATGTTATCAGAGGTTAACAGTGTTAGACGTGTGCCATGCAGGTCGTTAGAGGTTGACACTGTTAGACTTGTACCATGCAGTTCGTTAGAGGTTGACACTGTTAGACTTGTACCATGCAGTTCGTTAGAGGTTGACACTATTATACTTGTACCATGCAGGTCGTTAGAGGTTGACGCTGTTATACTTGTACCATGCAGTTCGTTAGAGGTTGACGCTGTTATACTTGTACCATGCAGTTCGTTAGAGGTTGACGCTGTTATACTTGTACCATGCAGTTCGTTAGAGGTTGTCACTGTTAGACTTGTACCATGCAGGTCGTTAGAGTTTGTCACTGTTATACTTGTACCATGCAGTTCGTTAGAGGTTGTCACTGTTAGACTTGTACCATGCAGGTCGTTAGAGATTGTCACTGTTATACTTGTACCATGCAGGTCGTTAGAGGTTGACACTGTTAGACTTGTACCATGCAGTTCGTTAGAGGTTGACACTATTATACTTGTACCATGCAGGTCGTTAGAGGTTGTCACTGTTAGACTTGTACCATGCAGTTCGTTAGAGGTTGTCACTGTTAGACTTGTACCATGCAGGTCGTTAGAGATTGTCACTGTTATACTTGTACCATGCAGGTCGTTAGAGGTTGTCACTGTTAGACTTGTACCATGCAGTTCGTTAGAGGTTGTCACTGTTATACTTGTACCATGCAGGTCGTTAGAGGTTGTCACTGTTAGACGTGTGCCATGCAGGTCGTTAGAGGTTGTCACTGTTAGACTTGTACCATGCAGGTCGTTAGAGATTGTCAAAGTTAGACTTGTACCATGCAGGTCGTTAGAGGTTGTCACTGTTAGACTTGTACCATGCAGGTCGTTAGAGGTTGACACTATTATACTTGTACCATGCAGTTCGCTAGAGGTTGACACTGTTATACTTGTACCATGCAGTTCGTTAGAGGTTGTCACTGTTAGACTTGTACCATGCAGGTCGTTAGAGGTTGTCACTGTTAGACTTGTACCATGCAGGTCGTTAGAGGTTGACACTATTATATTTGTACCATGCAGTTCGTTAGAGGTTGACACTGTTATACTTGTACCATGCAGGTCGCTAGAGGTTGACACTGTTATACTTGTACCATGCAGTTCGTTAGAGGTTGACACTATTATACTTGTACCATGCAGTTCGTTAGAGGTTGACACTATTATACTTGTACCATGCAGTTCGTTAGAGGTTGACACTGTTATACTTGTACCATGCAGTTCGCTAGAGGTTGTCACTGTTAGACTTGTACGATTGTTTTTGGGATTATCACTGACCACGTTGATTTATACGATCTGTGCTACACAGGAAAAATGTTGTGACATGTGCCACATATGTGTTACTTTCTTATTATTTTCATGTTTCTTTCATATATAAATCATGTTATTTACTATGTGCAACACATCTAAATGATACATATGTGTCACATAAGTACCACATATATTGTTCATGTTAAATTAATGCACCTGTGCCACATATGAAATGTATACATATGTATTTCATATGCAAATTATGATGCATAAAGTACATAAAGTATTTATACAAAAGACAGGGTTGAACACTGTAGAAAATGGTTTAACACCTGTCTAAGTTTTAATATTATTTAGTAAAATATATTTTCATATGTATTACACATGTGTTACTTTCATATGAAATACATATGTAAAACATACGAATTTCATGCCTAGATATTTTTCCTGTGTACGTTATAATATTAAAATTGCAATTTTACACTTCAGTAACATTTAAATTTGGGGTACGGTGAAGAAAGAGTACGTGCATCTTTATACTATTTATTACTATTTGAAGACAGAATAAAGATATATAAATATTTCATATGAAGATCTTTATAATGTTCAACAAAACATGATGCTAAACCCCTTACTTGTAGACTAGAAGACTACTCAAGATAAGAGTTCGTTGAGTACTTACTTTGTGACTTTCTAGGCTTTTGTTTTTCATATGATATATACATGATCATATATTTGTTTTATTTATATTGCTTACTAATGCTGCCTTGTTTTTTTAGAGATTATAACCTGGCGTGAATATCTTTATTTACACTGTCCCGCTTTTTGGTACCCTAGAGCCTGGTTTAAACCCCCAGCGGCCTTGTTTTGCCACTGACCATTGCAAGGCGGTAGTCCTATTGCCAACTATTTTATTCATCTTTAAAGTCCTTTTTTGTTTCTGTGTGGTTTTGTGCCTGACTGTTGTCCTTGAATGTTACTTTTCCTGTTCGATTTTCATATCAACTTGTATAAAAACTATGTAGACACACAAGAAATACTAAAATACGAATACATACATCGATACAAGAAAAAATAGTTATAAAAGTCGAACATGAATTGTAGAATTCAAGGACCTCAGTCAGTATTTGTATGATAACTAGGTACGGTATCTGGCGTCACAAACATAAAAGGGTTGACAATAGGGTTGGCGTCTTGGAAAGTTCAGTGGCAAAACAGGTAACTCAGGGTTTAAACCATGTTCTAGGCTAGTATTAGTCAACCCTTGATACAAGTATACGGAGAAAGAAGAGTATATAGATGGTGTAATATAAAATTGTATTCAAACGAGAAACATTATTTGATGCGACAGGTTACCAACCAGTTTAATTAAGTTCAGTAATATATTAGCACGACGATATTGATCTTAGTTTACACAACTACTGTGTTATGACACCTACTTATTGGCTTTAATACATTCATGCATATAAAGAAATAGCTTGAAAGCAGCGAACACGAACAATAGAGACAAATAGCAGACTTGGTTGTATTGAGTCTGTTCATGACAGGTAGTATAAGCAAAGACGTAATAAAGCAGAGATTATCAACGTATGCTTTCAGACGAAAAACAGTCGAAAGTTCAAGTATGGTAATTCTATAGAAATTTTCATTTCTTACAGCAACAGTCTGCAAATGGTCTCAAATTAAAAACAATTGTGTTTTATAATAACTGGTATTTACAGAATATTCCTATGTTTGTTAAAAATGTCAAAAAAGTTATTTAAAATGTCCGACTATGGCCTATTTTATACTTTTTCCTGTTGTTGTAGTAGTTTCGCTGAACTCTGAACTTGTTTATAATTCATCATTTTTTACAGCAGGAGTCTGCGACTGATCTCAAATTAAAGAGAATTATATCTTGAGTGTAGTGATATCATCATATTCTTTCTGCCTTAAGTATAAGAACAGAAACTGAAGAACGAGATTTGGCAGTTTTACCTTGTGTCATATGAGATTATGGCAGATTTGAGTAAGTGCACAGTCACTACTTCTTAAATCACTGGTATAAGGTTCAACACTTTTCACGCCTGTTAAAACTGCTTAAGCATTATTGTACACTTACTTTAAACACGAAGCAGTTTATTTTAAAATCATAAAGCATATACTAATATAAATATAAGAGACATTTTACTAACTAACAGACATATTAACATTTTTTAAATGCAACAATATATACAGTTCTACTGTGTAATACTGGTTAGTTAGTTTAAACATATTTTATTCATTGTATTTACAAGTTAAGCATATATACAATAACAACAAACAAAGGATTGGAACGGAAGCGTAATGCTTATACTGGTTAGAGAACACATACAGACATAACTCTCATTGCTGATGTAATACGATTCAAACTATTGTATGGAATGTCAAGAAACTGATATGGACTGTTAGACAACAAGATTAGAAGTGAAAACCTATCACATAAAGAAGCCATCAAACAAAAACAAAAATGACGCAGCAGACATATAAAGTAATGAAAAGTACCAAACGTGGTATGAAATAACTCAAAATGGTATGAAATAACTCAAAATGATAAAGCAATACTGACACAATGAGGATCAACGTATTGGAAGTTGCCTTACATAGGGAAGAAATAACACACTATATAGATTACTGACACCTACTCCAGACAATAGTCCTTTGTTAAGAATATGTATACAATACAGAACACTACATAAAATAGTAAAGAAGGGTTTGCATGCTTATTGTCCGTCTTTCGTGATAACCAGTTTACCATAACTTAAGATTGAATTGAATGTTGTTTAACGGCTCATCAACACAGTACAGGTTATTTAGAGCCGCCCCAGAGAGAGGGGAAGGATACATAGGAATCCGGGAACCTGCCCTACTCTTATTATCGAATAGATTCCTATGGTTCTTTAACGTGCTCGGTTGATAGACCGATACACGGGACCGCCCGGTTTACGTCCCCATCCGACGGACGAGGCTAAGGAAAAGTGTCTTGCCCAAGAACACACCGACGGAACTCAGTGGCACCACGGAGGATTGAACCCGGGGCCTCCGGTTACAAATCCGCCGCGCTACCGACTGCGCCACGCCAGCCCTCTAACTTAAGATTGAATGGGACATCAAGATGAATTAATCAATATATACTTTTCCTTGTAATCAAGATGAAAAGCACTCAAGAAAATGGAAGTCTAAAGAAAACAGACCTATTAAATATGTTAACAAACAACGGATTTAGATGATGCATTGTGAATAATCTAAAACAGGCATACGCATTTTCATTGACCTTGTTCATTGGGCTGTAATAGTCAGTAACTTTTCATCAATGACTTCTTACACAACACATACAAATACAAATATCTTTATTCACTCAAATCATGCATACACGACAACATGAGGTTACAATAAGGATTTGAAAAGACATGAGGCTTGGCACAAACTAACATACAGTGGAATAAGAAATGTAAATGATCTATGCGGAAGAGAAACCTTGGGTAAATTAGGTTTACTAAATTTCTCTATTTAAATTATAACACTATATTTCATTATAGAAAGGCACAATTGTTTGTATTCTGACTTATTTTCAGAACTTATATTCATAACTTCCATTACACTGTATATATTGTTTTTTTGACAAATACTTAGGTTTAATTAAGCGTGTTTTACGTTCTGAGAAATACGGACATTCAGCATTCAGTAATATAGCGAAATTCATCTCCAATTGTTTTATTACAAAGGGTACATTTACGCATTTCTAGTTCAATTCTGTTCCAGCTTTCTGTTTCCTCCACTCCAAATCTGACTCCATGGTCACTCCAAAATGTGACTCCAAGGTCACTCCAATTATTCACTCCACTCCAAGACTCCACACCAAGACTCCACTCTGTATAATATACTATGCCTCGCTGAAGAGCTTGCTCAGAAACAAATCTACGGAAGCTAATTCGGGTCATATGAGTTAGCTAAAATATGTTTAAATATGAAATTGGTAATGAATATCAATCATCTGATACATCACTGAATGTAAAAAACAAACCATGGAAGTTACATTTACAGCACTTCCATTTCCTATCCATTCCAACACTTACAAAAAGGACCGCCCATCAGTGTCTTCAGCACTTTGATTATGCAATGGTATAATCATACCTTCAGACCACTTAAGGCAGTGGTATCGATTATACAGATTTACAGACACACATATTGTTGATTACATGTACACAGTATCGTTCATTTGTTTATTTGGTGCTTTAAGTACTTGTCCACCACATTTTAGTCGAAGTATGACGGTTGTTTTTTGGAGTGGAGACAAACCACCCACTTATTCCTGAGTAGAAGCAGTGGTGCCATTCGCAGTAATCTACAGCTTCGCACTGGGTAGATATATATTCTGTGATGAATTATAGAAATTTCCCAGTTTGAGAAAATCTATAACATATCCCTTCCTCTACTGTGCTATCTCGCTTAGTGTGCAAGATAGCAGAGTAGCCAAATGTTATGAACTAAACGATAGACGTCACGATATTACGTCACGAATTGACGTCATGATATTACTCCGCGCTGTCGCCAAAGAAGTGACAGAAGAAGGAATACTTGCGTCAAAAGACGATTGGAAAGAAATTCATCACACAATAATATGTATTATATAGATTAATTAACATTTTTGTCGTGATACGGAAAATAATTCACTCCTGAGAAATATTCTTGCGACATAGAAACTCGTGCGAAAACGCACTCGTTTCTATATCGCAAGAATATTTCTCACTCGGGAATTATTTCCCGTATCACTTCAACAATGTTAATTAAACTAAATAATATATAAGTCGTACAGGAAATGTCGCATTTAAGTACCAGTCAACCGAAAACACGCAAAGAAAAAAACAGTAATTACAAAGATGTATAAAAGGCAAGATAAGACATTACAAACATAAATGGGTTGACATTAGGGCTACCGCATTTAAACGGTCAGTGGCAAAAAATGCAGATGGGGGATTAAACCAGGTGCTAGGGAGCACTAAACTCCAAGTGGGATTGTAAACATTATCATGATGTGCTCTCTTATATTTTGATAATATCAACATTTAAGTTGCAAGGTCATTTGATTCATCCTTCACAGTTTGTAACAATGTTAACACGTGCGATTGAAACACTACATTCTAATAAACAATTAGTTTATAATGGGGGTAACCAGTAAATGTTCTTTTATTAAACAGTTTCTCAGATGCTAAATGAGTTATAATAAAATAGTGTTTTTGAAATAAAGTAACAAGACCGATTAAAATTGTTATGTAATCAAATCTATTCATTTAACATTATTTATTGTTAGTGAGTTGTTTTCTGTTTCAACTCTCATTATATGTTTCAGATGCATATTTAAATAACTAATGGTACAATTATTCAAATGCAAGCAGAGCTGTTAAACATTAAATCAATTTGATAAACTGTTTTGTTTAGATTCTAAATCGCACCATTTTGAAAGCCATAACTGTCTAGAAAATGAAAGCAAATGCATGTTTTCATTAAGTGACTGTAGCATGGGAATTGAAAATTCCCTTTGTAATAGCACAGGTGTAAATCGTTTAATTGAAAATAACACCTGTCAGAATAAATGAGTTGGTAACCAGCGAGATGAAACCATACTCTATTTGTTTTGTGGAATGCATTGTGTATTTAAAATTGTAAGATGATGCAAACTTTAATCTTATTGAAATAAAGAAGGGATGGTCCTTAACTTATTTTGAGGAGTATATTTACTAAAATATATTCTCAACAAAAAGATTGTCATTGTATATCATTTTGTTCTGCTCATCCCGGAACTAGAGGGCGGAACAGGTAGCAAGCATTTATCTCAGCCGTTTACACTGCAATATTTTTATATTTATCGTGTTTGGTGATTTTCAAATTCCCGCTTTCATACTTTTTTTTTCTTTCTTAATGAATAGTTATAATGACACTATAGACTTACCCGGTGCATTCTAGCAAAATCTTCAACAAAATTGTACACTTTACACAAACAATAAATTGACATATCAAAATATTTCCGCATTTCCTTGCAAGGAATAATAAGTTATTGTAGGATGGTCGGTGATATTTCCTTTGATGAATGCAGAGCATTATATCGTTTAATTTAGGGAAACTAAAGGGGCGTGGCTATGCTGTACTATAACTACCGGATATTGGAATTTAGAGTACGGTCACTATGACGTCAAAGTGTTACTAAGTACACCATGCTACAAAAAAGATAGAGGCTGTCTCAGCTCGTTGGCTACGCCCATCTCGGTGTTTAAATAAGCCAACTCGCTGAGACCAGACTCCATCTATTACTTATTCATTGCAAGGAAATGCGGAAATATTTTGATATGTCAATTTATGAAAGTGGTTTGTGACCGCTACATTTCCTGTTCAATTTTTAAATCTATTTCATTTCGTTTGACGTCATAACGTAAAAACTAAAGTCTATCGGTGCAAACAAAACTATTTTGGAAATTGCTAACGGAAATTAAAAAAAAATCATTGGAATTGGGTCTAGAAAAAATTGCGTCTAGAAAACGTGCAGCTCGCCGATTATGAATCCATATTTTATCCGAAGAAGCATCAATTATAAGTACTGTGTACTCTGTTAAGGACTATTCATATTGAGTTCCCGTTAATAAACTAGTCTTAAGGTAAGCCGGTGTAGTTTAGTGGGTAGAACGATAGACTGTGAATGGGATTTGCAGTTTTCCTAGCGGCCCTTTTTTACAGTTTACAGTTTTCCTAGCGGCCCCTTTTTTTTGCCACTGACCGTTTCAATGCGGTAGCCCTATTGTCAATCCTTTTATGTTTGTGATGTAATATTTTGATGCTTTTTAATCATCTTTGTAGTTATTGTTTGTTACTGTGCATGTGTTGGATGACTGTGGGTTCATTTTGTGTAAATAATAAGGCTTGGTTATCGAGTATAATACCTCAAATAGAGATGTACAGCATTAAAGCAATTCTCTTCGAGTAACCCCCAGCGGCCCTTTATGACACTGACCGTTCTAGGGCGTTAGCTCTATTGTCATATTAACATGCTGATTACACATGCTATATCTGTACTGCATATTAACATGCTGAGTACACATACTATATCTGTACTGCATATTAACATGCTGATTACACATGCTATATCTGTACTGCATATTAACATGCTGAGTACACATCCTATATCTGTACTGCATATTAACATGCTGATTACACATGCTATATCTGTACTGCATATTAACATGCTGAGTACACATGCTATATCTGTACTGCATATTAACATGCTGATTACACATGCTATATCTGTACTGCATATTAACATGCTGAGTACACATGCTATATCTGTACTGCATATTAACATGCTGATTACACATGCTATATCTGTACTGCATATTAACATGCTGAGTACACATGCTATATCTGTACTGCATATTAACATGCTGTGTACACATACTATATCTGTACTGCATATTAACATGCTAAGTACACATGCTATATCTGTACTGCATATTAACATGCTGATTACACATACTATATCTGTACTGCATATTAACATGCTGATTACACATACTATATCTGTACTGCATATTAACATGCTGTGTACACATACTATATCTGTACTGCATATTAACATGCTGAGTACACATACTATATCTGTACTGCATATTAACATGCTGAGTACACATGCTATATCTGTACTGCATATTAACATGCGGATTACACATGCTATATCTGTACTGCATATTAACATGCTGAGTACACATGCTATATCTGTACTGCATATTAACATGCTGAGTACACATACTATATCTGTACTGCATATTAACATGCTGTGTACACATACTATATCTGTACTGCATATTAACATGCTGATTACACATGCTATATCTGTACTGCATATTAACATGCTGTGTACACATACTATATCTGTACTGCATATTAACATGCTGATTACACATGCTATATCTGTACTGCATATTAACATGCTGTGTACACATACAATATCTGTACTGCATATTAACATGCTGAGTACACATACTATATCTGTACTGCATATTAACATGCTGTGTACACATACTATATCTGTACTGCATATTAACATGCTGAGTACACATACTATATCTGTACTGCATATTAACATGCTGAGTACACATACTATATCTGTACTACATATTAACATGCGATACAGAGAGTTAAATTTGACATGTTACATGCTCGAAGTAGGAGAATGAATGAATGAATGGTGTTTTACGGCACGTCGACACATAAATAGGTCATATTGTGCGCAAAAATTGATAAAAAATGAAGAAATGAAATATTAATTAAAAATTAATGTAAATATATAAAGATAAAACTATTAAAAAATAAGGGATGATAAGGTGTAATATAAACTATGTATGTAAATCAACGAATGCCCGTCAACGGGTATATAAACAAGTATATATATATATAAGAACACATTACAATGATTTATATAGTCTGATCTCTTTCAGGAAATCTAAAACAAGACTAAAATCTACTGTATCAAATAACTCTTTCATAGTATTAACATTGTAGTACCTTTGACGCATAGGATCAAAGTCTATACATTCCAATAAGATGTGTTTGACCGTTAACGGTGCAAAGCAGGGTATACATTCTGGTAATTGCTCACTTTGTAATAAATATGAATGAGTATGACGAAGTAGGAGAAAACATGACGGTTATTACGCAGTATGGTTACACTGAATAGCTCCAAAAACAATAAAAAGGAAAAAAAGTTTACTGAGAAATTATATCAACAATGTGGCTAATGTGACTGACACCCAAGCTATGTTGTAACTGTCAGAAAACACACAAGGCTTTCTAAGTAACATGGAATTTAAGTGAAAACAAATGGAAATGGGTTAATTAAATTAGGCATAATATCAATTGCATTTAAATTCTAGAGCATGTTATGAATGAATATATTATACTGGGATGTTTAAATAAAACTTGTGTGAGTCAAAAAAACTTATTACTTGATATTTCTGAAAGAAAAAACAAAAAAACAAAAACAAAACAAAAAAGAAACACACACAAAAAAAACGCTATTTAATTTGTATGCAAAACTTAAATAAAAACTCTATCCAAATATTCGAGGGGTGATCCAAATTAACGTAGATTTTTGATATAAAAAATTATTACGATATAGTTAACAATAGAATATAAGCACAACATGAAGAAATGCATCCTTTATACATGTTATAGGACAGTAGATATCAGCTTTTATTATATATTCTGTGATGCATTATAGAAATTTCCCAATTTGAGAAATTCTATAACATATCTTTTCCTCTACTGTGCTTTCTCGCCTAGTGTGCAAGATAGCACAGTAGCCAGATATTAGGTACTAATTTTTTAGCAGGTTGAAGAACTGTTAAACACTTCTGAATTTTTCAGTAAAAATGTTTTTAAACTTGTTTTATTGTCAAAATATCCGTTATAAAATCCTGCTAGTATAAGCTATTTTGCATTATAGTAAATGGTAATAAATCTACCATGTTCTCAAAAAAGCCCTATAAGTCAGTGTTTAGTATATCTCACTGTAAGTAAAAAATCTCATGGTAGATTTATTACCATTTATTATAATGCAAAATTGCTTGGACGCACTTCAAAATTATTATCTAATCCATCATGTGGCACATGTAAGTTAACCTGGTGTCATAATATATTTTATCAAACTGAAATTAGCATTCCGTCTCAAATTATGTTTATTTAGCTTGAAAAGTGTGTGCGTGTGTGTTTGCACAAGTGATTGCGCAATGCCGATCTTGTAACATGTTTTACATACTGACATGGGGATCCGTTGGAAGCAAAAAACACAAACAATATATAAAAGTAGCGGACTCGGTTTTATTGAATCTGTTCATGAGAGGTAATGTAAAATGCAACACATCTCACGCCTCCTAGCACCGACTTAAGCAATATTCTACTTTAAAGCCACAAAGATTGGGAACAATCTCAAAGGACCAGTAAGTAATAACACTACTGATTTGTAGTCGGGCGACCTTTTACGACCGCCACACAGCACTAAATAAACGCTAGTGTGAATGTCAATAAATACTGAAAAGAGGATCCCATGGAAGGAACATATTCAAACAAGAGATACCAGTAGCAGACTCGGTCTTATTGACTCTGTTCATGAGAGCTAATGTAAAGCCACACATATTTGGCTCGATGTCCTCAAAGGACCAGTAAGTAATAGCCCGTGTCGGTGGCCAAGTCGGCATACCTTCAGGTATTAAAGAGCAATTAAATGCGCAAGCTAAAATCACTGGTTTAAATCCTGTTCCGGACAATGATTTTGCTTCATGAAATATAATTGGAAACCATATTTATGTATATATCGATGTACCTGTACGAAAATAGATATAAACGTCGAACAGGAAATGTTGGATTCACATAACACAGGATAGATAAAATGTAGTATATGCTACGAATCTAATTTTCGCTGCAATACATGAAACCGTCGAATTGAAATTGCTTCAACTATGACGCATTCATATTCATGAGTAAATACCAGTTTAAGAACAGTTCTTAGAGATGCAGCGCGCTTACTAAGGAGATACATGTTAAGCCCATCTGCTGCTAGTAGATATGCACAATATGCCCCTAAGAAGGAAGTTAACGATGCATTGTATTGATGTGTGGCAAGTGTTCCAAATTTAGCTGATACTAAATGCCAGCAGATAAGCTAGGTTCCGGAGTAATGTCTGCAGGAAAACAAACCATTAAGAACATTTCTCAATAGATTTGTTGTATTTGCTGAAAAAGTGTGACGGTGCCGAACTTTATTGTTTGGATTTACATAGCTAGTATGTGGACACTACTATATCAAACGAACATTATAGGCCAAAAACACAAGCATTTTATGAAGCAGTTATAACACTTATGACATATTACAGTTTTTCATTCATGCTTTTTATATACAGTGTATTTTCTTAAAAGAAATGAACTATTGATTTATTTCTTTGGATTTATTGTTTGTCAGTTATGCACTTGTTTTTATATATACAACTGAAAGTAGCTATCCCGCCAACAACAGTCAAATTTTACAAAATATGTATACCATTTCTAAACCTACTGACGACGAGGTGAATATATATAACTTATATATTTTGAGAATCCAAGCTCTATAACACAATATAAACGGCATTAACCAGCCAAGCCAGACCCCAAAACTGGAGCGTCGAATTATTAAGAGTTACCAACTCATATTTCATTTAACACATTTTCAATCACGAGTATCTCAATAAACGTATACTTTTAATTGTACCATATACTTTATTACATGACATGAACACTTGGATAGAGTTTTGATTTACGGTATTGTAGTGTAATTTCGCCGTTATATGGCTGGATAGTTTGACATATTTAAGATCACAAAAACACCCGATAATCTACATTTACACACTGATTAACGTTTTCTTTTGATTTTCCGTCTATACTGTATAATAGAATGATTTATGTAAAGAGACAACACGATAATTCTTTTCTCATTACAAGTTTTTTAAGAAACATATTAATCATTCAATAGATCGGTCATTCTACTGTAGACCAATCCTATACAACGGGGATCATACATCGTGTAAGACAGAGCCACACCATCGAATGTCGCCATTTTTTATGTTCGAATCTACGTCAGTTATACTTAACTTAAATACAAACTACGCAATGTTTCCAAAAACATAATCCGGATGAATACAAGTTAAAAAGGATAACAGAAGTATGCATTATGTTTATTACTGTGTGTTTTGGATGGCTGTATTTGTTTTGAATGCTATACTTCCTGCACGATGTCTTTCTAATGTTAATTAAGGTAAACAATATTAGAACAATATAAGAATCGTTCATGGATATCCGGTGAATATAGGGAATTTCAACACGAGGTATAACTTTTGTATAGCAGAGCCTCGGTTCCGATAAAAAGTTATATACCGAGGGTTGGACATTCCCTATTTGAATCGGATACCCATGATTGATACCTTCTCCTGCATATCATTTACATTCTGCACATTGGCGTCCCGACTACTGAAGTTTTGCATGTTTATGTATACTATGACGTCATGCAACTGTCATTTTTTATATCAACGCGCGACTTTTATCTTCCCCCATGTGTAAGATCAGGCTTTCCATTACTCATGTAAAACGAAAACGCGGATAACCGTATCCGGTATGCAAAAAAAGTAGGTGTAATCGCAATATAGTATCTATAGAACAAAGTCAACCAAAAACACGCATAAAATACAAACAACAACAAACAATTCCAAGAAATAGTAATAGACTTATCATACACGAGCTATAAGCTATGAAATAAATTACAGCATTTTGTTTAGGTTCCAAATGGCTCTCGATCTATTTTCACACAAGCTACTTCTTTTGATGACCTCTTTTACTTACGAATATCTATTTGAAAATGGAAACACGTAACTGAAGATTATACTTATAAAATGAGATGAATAGACCATAGTTATTGCATATATATATATTGATTTATATGATGGGGAGACTTGGACAAATAACATAATTATATTATGTAATAACAAGACATTAGTACGGGTACACGACGTACACGTTATTTCATACGCATTTTGCAGGATAAAAAGTGAATGCAAAACTATGTTAATGTTTCAAGATAGTCGTATTACTTGTCACTTGACTTCTGTATTTATAGATCTAAAGCATGGTATTTTATTCAGTTAATGACAATTCTTATAAAGAACTTTCCATAACCAGCAGCCGTCATTGTAAATGTGTAATGTAGTTCTCTAACATTTCATTTTATGGTATGAGTTATTTAATGACTAACATTTGATATCAGTCTTGGTTCTTCATTTGACTCATATTTAGAGTGATTTGCGCAAAGCATGCAAACCATAATTAATTAATCTTGAACTACCGTGACCTACATTTATATTTCGATAACTGCATTTAAACGATTGGTTAAAGTAGATACCACAAATGTAGCATTCAAAATAATAAACTAACATGATAATATCCGCGGTGAATGTCTGTAATGGTTTTGTGACTGATCAGATTCTAATTATTTCCCATTATTTTGTTATAATGATATGCATATGTTATGTCATTCTCTTCGGTATGGACGTAAAAGAAACACTATACTGTTTCGTAAGTACAAATTGTCTTTATGTTCATGTAGAAAATGTTAAAAATATGAGATAAGAAAATTGTGTGTTTGATGTGTGTGTGTGTGTGTGTGTGTGTGATTTCGTAAGGTAGTACAACGAGGTAGTCAGGTAAGTACAACTTGTGTATTTATGTTCATCTAGAATATGTTAAACATATTAGATACGCAAGCTGTGGTGTGAGTGTGTGGGATGAAACCATTGCCACCCCTTTTACCACTGACCGTTGCAAGGCGGTACCCCTGTTGTTGTCAACCCTTTGTGAAGTCAATTCTGTATATCCATGTAATTGTTTTATGCTGCATTGTTTGTTAGAGAAATACAACCTGGCGGGGATATCTTTATTTACACTGCACCCTAGAACCTGGTGTAAACCCCCAGCGCCTATTTTTGCCACGACGGTAACATATTGACAACTATTTTATGTTTGTGAATTCATTTGATGCCTTTTATTCACCTTTGTAATGGTTGTTTGTTTCTAAGACTGATTTTTTGGGTTGACCGTGATCCTTGAATGCTACATTTCCAGTTCGATTTTATATCTACTTTTAAATTTGTGCTTCTGGATGGCTGAGTTCTGTGAATACTAGATTAATTGGCGTAGCTGCTATAAGGCCATATAGGCCCGGGCCTTACTTCGATTTGAAAAATGAAAATAACGAAAGTCCAAAATGCCATAAAAAATGAAGCCGGTGAGGTGAGGTGGGATGGGGTGGTGTTAAAGGGTCAACATTTGTTTCTTATTTTATTTTACAGTTTAGGAAACTCAACTTTTTCAAATGTTAATTCACAAATATGTCAAAACACATTTTTTCAAATACCACACAAGTGTTCTGTCATATATATGCCAAAACGCACCTTTACATAGCTAATTTTAATAAAACAGACCGCACCAGTTTGCCGTGCATTTATATGCATTGCAGGTCATCTACGCTCCAGATATTTCATGTCCGAATTGTGTCTCTACTTTTGTTTTCACAGTGGTTGATTTGTTGGAAGAGAACTCGTAGAAAATTATTGAGTATTATTACCAAACATAACTCATAATTATAGAGAAACACGTCCTAGTGATAGTTGTCTGGAACTTTTTCTCTTTCTAGTGTGTTTAGGATTTCTCTAACATTTAATTTAGTACGTTTGCCCTGGAATAATCAGTTGCTTTGTTAGGAACACCACACAAATCTCACAGGAAAATGAATGCTAAGCATAATCTATATTCGCAGACACAACAATGACGTCTTGTCCGGTTTTAACTGTTTTATACATAATATAACTGTCTATTTAAGTGCATAGTTTTGTTTGAAAGTAGAAGGAAATTACCAACATAAGCTAGCATCAATCAAGCTTTGTGCAGAACTCAACGTTATTATTCTGTATTTTCATAGAGAGTACCGAATTCCTTATAGCGTTTGATGTTTGTCTTTAATCCTGTCTTGTCGTACCCTCTAACGGTTGTACCGAATTCCTTATAGGACGGTAGCGTTTGATGTTTGTCTTTTATCCTGTCTTGTCTAACCCTCTAACGGTTTGTTCCCTTATTGTTTTGGCATCTGCCAAGTCATTGAGTATTCACTTTGTGGCTTTCTAGGCTTTTGTTTTTTTATATTATATATACATGATCATTTAGGTGTTTTACTTATATTGCCTACTAATGATGCCTTGTCTGTTAGAGAGTATAATCTGGAGGGGATATCTTTATTTACACTGTCCCGTTTGTTTGGATGACAATAGGGTAATAGTGATGTTTGGTGCACAATATAACCTGGTTTAAACCCCAGCGGCTTTTTTAGCCACTGACCGTTCCAAGGCGGTAGCCCTATTGTCAACTCGTTTTTTGTGATTCTGATGTGTTATATTGCTTTTTATTAATCTTTAAAGTTGTTCTTTGTATCTGTGTGTGTTTGTGTTTGACTGTCGTCCTTGAATGTTACTTTTTCTGTTCGATTTTTATATCTACTTGTTGAACAGTATACATATGTTTATACGGAATTATGATGTGTCTTCAATATAACGTCAAATATTATAATAATTATCTTCGCCTTAACTCAACTCTAAATGTTAATGAAGTGTACTATTACAAGTTTAACAATATAACGTAGAATTGGTCTTATAAATAAACATTGTTAGTGCACAGAACAAAAACAATCATTCAATTTTAATCACTATCAAACTGCATTGTATACTTTTATAACGCAGAATAAAGCTGAGTTCTGCGCAAAGCCTGATTGATGCTAGCTTATGATGGTAATTTCATTTCTGATCTTTTTATATTTCTTACAAACAAAACAATGCACTTAAGTATTAAAACAGTCAAAACCGGATATGTCGTCATTATTCTGTCTGCGAATGTAGATTATGCTTAGCTTGCATTTTCCTGTGACATTTGTGTGATCTTCCTAACAAGGCAATTGATATGCTGATTATTCCAAAGCAAACGTACTAAAGTAAATGTTAGAGATGTACTAAACACACTAGAAAGAAAAATAGTTCAAGACAACTATGACTAGGAAGTGTTTCTCTATAATTATATCAGTTGTGTTTGATAATAATTCTCAATATTTTTCTCTGACTTCTCTTCCAACAAATCAACCACTGTGACAACAAAAGTAGATACACAATTCGAACATGAAAAGTAGTATTCGCAGCCATCCAAAGGCACAAATTTAAAAGTAGGTATAAAAGTCGAACTGGAAATGTAGCACTCAAGGACCACGGTCAACCAAAATCACGCTTAAAAACAAACAACAATTACAAAGGTGTTTTAAACGGCAAGAAATGACATCACAAACATATAAGGGTTGACAATAGGGTTACATACTTGGAACGGTAAGTGGCAAAAGGAGCCACTGGAGGGTTTAAACCAGGTTCTAATGTACACCGAACCTCGCTCTTACCCTAATGTAATAAAAAAAAAACGGGACAGTGTAAATAAAGATATCCCCGCCAGGTTATATTCTCTAACAAACAATCAGCATAAAACAGTTACCTGGATATACAGAAGCGTAGTATTCGCCACCACAAACTTAAAGGGTTGACAAAAACAGGGTACCGCCTTGGAATGGTCAGTGGTAAAAGAAGTGACAAATTGCTAAATTACACACACCCAAACCATTGGGCATCAATAAAAGGCATCAAATGAATTCTCAAACATAAAATAGTTGACAATATGTACTTACGAAATAATATATTGTTTATTTTACGTCTATACCAAAGAGAATGACATAGCATATGCATACTATCATTATAACAATATAATGGCAAATTATTAGAACGAATATGTCACAAAACCATTACAGACATTCACCGCGGATGTCATCATGTTAGTTTATTAGACTAACTGGTAGTAAATTCTGAAATAGTTTGATATGCATCTTGTTTTATTTTAAGTTAGATGTAATCAATATAAGTTATGCGCTTTCAGGAGGAACTATATAAACGCAAACCTATGGCATTATGTTGTTATTTTTAAAGCTACATTTTCTGTATTAACTTTTAAATGCAAACGTTAACCAAAACGTTTAAATGCAGTTTTCTAAGTGTAAATGTAGGTCACGGTAGTTCGCGATATATCGTTCACGATCAATTAAATGTGTTGTGCATGCTTTGCGCAAATCACTGTAACTATGAGTCATATGAAGAACCAAGACTGATATCAAATGTTAGTCATTAAATAACTCACACCATAAAATGAAATGTCAGGCAACTACATTTGCACATTTACAATGACGGCTGCTGGTTATGGAAAGTTCTTTATAAGAATTGTCATTAAGTGAATAAAATACCATGCTTTAGATCTATAAATACAGAAGTCAAGTGACAAGTAATACGACTATCTTGAAACATTAACATAGTTTTGCATTCACCTTTTATTTGTCAAAAAGCGTATGAAATCACTTGTAAGTCGTGTACCCGTACTGATGTCTTGTTATAACATAATATAATCATGTTATTTGTCCAAGTTACAGTCTCTCCATCATATAAAGCAATATACGAGGGCCGTTCAAATATTACATGGACATTTTTAATAGTATTACACTTTTATAAATCAAGTAAATTAAATTATATGGCAATAAAGGTTTCCATTTTCACTTTCATATCAGTAAATATTTTAAAATTATTTTAAACAGATTTAAAGAAATACGCAATTTTACAACCCCACTGTAGCCGCCATGGAACACGTCATTTGTGTGCTTTGGCATCGCCTTGAAAACCAACAACAACCTAATGTTATAAATGATAAAAAATGCTAGAAATAACAAACGCATTTGTCATTTAATTAGATTTTTGTATTATTCATGGTTTGCATTAAATACATATTTTACATATTGTTTGATAATCCTGTTTTATAAGTAGATCACAGCTTCGGAAAGAGATCATACGAATTCGATCGAGTTTAGCATAGATTTTCAACATATTTAGGAAAAAAATAGCATAGTCATTCCAAAAGACATTTTTATTGAACATATATTGACATTCTAAATTTATTAACATAAATATTTTGAAGAAAATATGTAAGATTTCAAAATTTTATGTTTTTGTAGTTCATTTTATTATTATTTTTTTTGTTTTATTAAAAGTTCATATTATTTAATATTTTGGTGCTCCGTGATTTTTTCCTGACATCGTCAATTTCAACTTAAAAGAAAGGAAGTGTTCCTCTACTTATTTTTGTAGCATGGTCGGTGACATTTCCTTTGATGAATGCAGAGCATTAAATCGTTTATTTAGGGTAACTAAAGGGGCGTGGCTATACCGTACAAATATCAGATATTGGAGTTTAGAGTACGGTCACTATGACGTCACAGTGTTACTAAGTACACCATCTACAAAACAGATAGAGTCTGTCTTAGCTCGTTGGTTAGTTAAACACCTCGATAGGCTACGCCCATCTCGGTGTTTAAATAAGTCAACTCGCTAAGACCAGACTCTATATATTACATATTTATCATAGTTCTCCTTGTTCAATATTCCTAAAATTTCATAATTGTAATTTTCGAATACCAATGACAATACTACTTTAGTTTTGTGTATTTTTGACGACGATTTTCCTATTATTTAGCGATTTCAAAAATGCAGTTATGAAATAAAGACGTCACATTTTGGACTGCTCCGTAGGTGGGTTTCTCACCCTATTATATAATGCATTGCAGCCTAACAAGACATGGTATCGACTTTGTGTTTAACTGATTTGATTTATTATGAGTTGGATTACAACATGTATGAATCTTTAAAGTTTACATCAATAAATGACTGCGATATCGAAAAAGTCTACGTATTATTTGAACAGCCCTCGTATATATGCAATAACTATGGTCTATGCATCTCGTTTATAAGTATAATCTTCAGTTACGTATACACATTTTCAAATAGATATTCGTAAGTAAAAGAGATCATCAAAAGTAGTAGTTTTTGTGAAAATAGATCTTGAGCCATTTGTTACCTAAACAAATTGCTGTTATTTATTTTATAGCTCGTGTATCACACGTCTTTTACTATTTCTTGGAATTCAGATTTGTTGTTGTTTGTATTGTATGCGTGTTTTTGGTTTAATTTGTTCTATTCGATTACACGTACTTTTCTTGCAGACCGGATACGGTTATCCGCGTTTTACATGGATGATGGAAAGCCTGATCTTACACATGTGGAAAGATAAAAGTCGTGCATGACAGGTGCATGACGTCATTGTGCAAATAAACATGCAAACCTTTAGTAGTTGGGACGCCAATGTGCAGAATGTAAATGATATGCAGGAAAAGGAATGACTCATGGATATCTGGTTCAGATAGGGAAATTCCAACACTCGGTATATAACATTTTATCGGAACCGAAACACTGCTATAAAAAAAGTTATACATCGTGTTGATATTTCCTATCTTAACCGGATATCCATGAGCGATTCATATATTGTTCTTATATTGTTTACTTTAATTAACATTAGAAAGAAATCGTGCAGGAAGTATAGCATTCAAAACAAATACAGCCATCCAAAACACACATTAATCAACATGATGCATACTTCTGATTGCTTGTTATTATTTTTAACATGTATTCATCCGGATTATTTTTTGGAAACGTTGCGTAGTTTGTATTTAAGTTTAGAATAATTGACGTAGATACGAACATAAAAAATGGCGACATCCAATGGTGTGGCTCTGTCTTACACGATGCACGATCCCCGTTGTATAGGATTGTTCTACTGGGGAATGAACGATATATTGATTCATCTGTTTTATAAATTAAGTATGGAGAAAAATAGCATTTTGTCTCTTGACTTAAATCTTTCAAATATACAATATAGACGGAAATCAAAAGAAAACGGTAATCAATGTGCAAATATCGATTATCGAGTGTTTTTGTGATCTTAAATATGTCAAACTATGCAGCCATATAACGGCAAAATTACGCTACAATACCGTAAATCAAAACAATATCCAGGTGTTCAGGTCTCGTAATAAAGTATATGGTACAATTAAAAGTATAAGTTTATTGACAGGTTATTAAGATACCCGTGATTGAATATGTGTAAAATGAATTATGAGTTGGTAACTCTTAATTCGGAGTTCCAGTTTTAAGGTTTGGCTTGGCTGTTTAATGCCGTTTATATTGTGTCTGAAGGGTTTGGATTCTCAAAATATATAAGTTATATATATATTCACCTCGTCGTCAGTAGGTTTAGAAGAGGTGTACATATTTTGTAAAATTTGACTGTTGTTGGCGGGATGGCTACTTTCATTTTTATATATAAAAACAAGTGCATAACTGACAAACAATAAATCCAAAGAAAGAAATCACCAGTTCATTTCTTTTAAGAAAATACACTGTATATGAAAAACTGCAATATGTCATCAGAGTTATAACTGCTTCATAAAATGCTTGTATTTTTGGCCCATAATGTTCATTTGATATAGTGTCTACTAATAATGCATACTTGCTCGCATACTTTCTATGCAAATCCAAACAATAAAGTTCGGCACTGTCACACTTTTTCAGCAAATACTTAACAAATCTATTGAGAAATGTTCTTAATGGTTTGCTTTCCTGCAGACATTACTCAGGAAGCAAGCTTATCTGCTGACATTTAGTTTCAGCTAAATTTGGTACACTTACCACACATCAATACAATTCATCGTTAACTTCCTTCTTAAGGGCATATTGTGCATATCTACTAGCAGCAGTAAAAGGTAGCGCCGTGGTGTAATGGTTAGCATTGCGGCTTAGTAACCCAGGGATCGCGCGTTCAATCCCAGCCAGGACCGAATTTGGGTTAATTATCGAAATATTTCAAAAGTATTTCCTACCTTACCAGTCCTTCGGATGAGACTTTAAACCTAGGTCTGCTCGCTAAAATGCTTAGTGCAATACAGCGAGGATAAATAAACGCTTATAGGTAGGTCTACTAGCATCAGATGGGCTTAACATGTATCTCCTAAGTAAGCGCGCTGCAGCTCTAAGGACTGTTCCTAAACTGGTATTTATTCATGAATATGAATGCGTCATAGTTGGTAAAATAATTTCAATTCGGCGGTTTCATGTATTTCAGCGAAAAATAGAGTTTTCTGTTGAAATAAGGAAAACGGATTGATGTTTTGACAGAGAGCCGGGGCGTTTGGTACTCTCAGTACTCTGACAAGGCTAAGGAGACGATTATGCACTCTTAATGTCTTTGAAGCTGGCCAATCACCTATTCCCTTGTCATGGATATCCCTCTAGGGAGGTATTGAAGACAGACGCCATTTTTCTGCGAGAGAGTCAGATCTGTCAACCCTTTTTCTTCCTGCATTTTACTCTATATTGCATTATTGTTGATCTATTTCATTCTTGAACTAGTTGCATATTACGCCTTACATCGTCTTCGATTGAAGGTATTACCTGGTTCTACACAAACTAATCGATTTTTCGAGTATTTATGCGAAGTATACGAGCTTGTGTTCGCCAGACAAAAGAACGTATACATAAATTATACAGTATTAGCAGTATATATATTCAAACAGTATGGTAACACTAAGCTACAAATAAGGGCGTCTGAATTAGGTGGTTCTAATTGGGGATACTAGTATACCTTTTTATCATATGTACACTTTCCTCAGACTTATTAGCACATTGTAAATAACTTTTCACAATTGGTCTAATTTTAGAATGATCTCAGATATACCCCTAACACTGGATGTCAGTGTCCTGACCTAAGATTAGTTGGTTACTCGGGACTAGTTTATGTCAGTCCAAAGGGTCATACTGCTTCAATACTGGGGTTAATGTTTGGGTATCCAAGTTCGATTATGTTGTTTTTAGATGGTCTGTCCCTCACATTAAGGTTAGCACATGTCTCATGGGACAATGCAGCTGTACTGAGTATGTTAGGAACTGTTGTTTTACACGATATGCTGTGACACGAAGTGTGTTGAATATTGAATATGTGTAATGTATATGTAATTTCTAAATATGTACATCATAATGTCCTAGCCATTTAATTATGACTAATTATATGTTTCTCTATAATTTTTTCATTTATTTTGTTTTTGAGATATATTCACGCAGTAGTTCACCAGGTGCAGTAGACTAAACAGTACTTGAGATTCGCGTATGTTACGCTGACGTCCAAGTCATTGGTATAAACTTACCATATCCACTCACGTCAGCATAATTTATATTGCCCAATATGCGACAACATAGTTGTATCTACATCTTAATATACATTTCCATACCAATCGTCCAATATGCATCAAAGCGCTTGTGCCTCCTTCTCCACAATGCTTAACATATTACTTTATTTCCAGACAGTAACCATAACAATCGTCAAATATGCATTATAGCGTTTGTGCGTTCTTATAATGCGTTCTTATGTTATTATTCCTTTTCAAGACAGTGATCTCTATTTGGAACAGTGTTCCGGATGTATTACCTCTAATATCATTGTAGACTACGGTTGGAACAAATAAAACTGTTCCTCGTAGCATTGTATCAGTTGTCGCCAGTGAGACAGTGTGCTCACTTTAAATCGTACCTTGTACATGGGACAGTATGCCCTCTTTAAAAAGTACCATATACATGGGACAGTGTGCCCTCTTCCAACAGTACCATATACATGAGACAGTGTGCCCGCTTCCAAAAGTACCATATACATGGGACAGTGTGCCCTCTTCAAAAAGTACCATATACATGGGACAGTGTGCCCTCTTCCAAAAGTACCATATACATGGGACTGTGTGCCCTCTTCCAAAGGTACCATATACATGGGACAGTACATGGTACCATGTGCCCTCTTCCAACAGTACCATATACATGGGACAGTGTGCCCTCTTCCAAAAGTACCATATACATGGGACAGTGTGCCCTCTTCCAAAACTACCATATACATGGGACAGTGTGCACTCTTCCAACAGTACCATTACATGGGACAGTGTGCCCTCTTCCAACAGTACCATATACACGGGACAGTGTGCCCTCTTCCAAAAGTACCATATACACGGGACAGTGTGCCCTCTTCCAAAAGTACCATATATATGGGACAGTGTGCCCTCTTCCAAAAGTACCATATACAAGGGACAGTGTGCCCTCTTCCAAAAGTACCATATACATGGGACAGTGTGCCCTCTTCCAAGTACCATATACATGGGACAGTGTGCCCTTTTCCAAAAGTACCATATACATGGGACAGTGTGCCCTCTTTAAATAGTACATTCTTTACAGGGCAGTGCGCCAGCATTAAATGCTCCTAAGGATTGAGGCGGTGACCGCCTTGAGTATTATCTTAGAAGTAGGACAGTTTGTCTTCCTTGAATAGTACCTTACATGTAGGACGTTTTGCTCACCGTGAATTGTATTTATGAAATAGGACAGTGTCCATTTTGACATTGTTTTAGGAAGGTGGACGGTGAACCAGGTCACCTATCCAGGTAATGTATTGGATAGTCACTGCGTGCACGTCATACTTCGGTGTACTGGTTGAAGTCGTTAAGTTACAATACCAAAACATAACAAACAAGACATTACGTCAATGTTCCAGACACCGTACATTTACGTACAGAAACCGTACATTTACGTACCAAATAACGTGGCTGTGTCCACATTTACAGTGATCAGTACTGTAATATAAAATAACAATGTACCTATTGTAATTGTTCTACATAGGTAGTATAATATATTAAATACGTATAATTTAATTTCATACAGGCATTGACTATTGCTCGGAACTTTTTCAGGTTGTGATGCCTTAGTGAAATTTTTTTAAAAAAATTAAAATAAATAAATAAATCAATAAAAAAACAAAACAAAAAAAACAACAACACACGCTTTTATACCTATATTTTGGACTAGGATTCAATTATTAGTTAAGCTATTGCCACCTTATGGACTGATGGTTCACAGTTCCTTGTCGTCCGATAAAAGGCATGCTCTATGCTTCACCTTAACCGGGAAATTCATTGTTGATTATATTTCCTGTTGAGAACAATACTTTTTCAGAATGCTTCGGAATGAAACACAGTCCGACAAGCTTGGTCGCTTTCTGGGAAGGAGGATTGCGGATGACCCAGAGCTGCGGGAATTCCTCATGTCATCTCTGGATATCGTCCCATCACAGAACACTTCCACAAGAGCGCACATAAAAGGCGCGATGAACTGTCTGACAAAGGCAAGGGACCCGCCAAAAAGAGGCGAATTGAGGACACAATACAACCCTCGTCCTCTGACACATCATCGTCGGATGACAAAATACGTTACGCACTGGCGAAGGGTCAGTACAGTGAAATAAATTCAGATAGCAATGCCAGCGACAATGAGGACAGTGCTTCCAATGAGGACCCCCAGTGACATGGAAAACGGTGAGAATCCGACACCTCTGACAAAGATAACAGAGGCAAATAAACACGCATCATATCTAAGCGAAGACCCCGTGACAGTGCCACTGCACTTAACACCTGAGATAGTACTTCTTTAATACACAAAATGATAAGTTCCTCACTTGCAATTTCAACCAGGAAGGCTTACAATAGATATATTCAACGCTTCGAGGGGTTTTGCAACCAACAAAACCCACCGAAAACAGGTTGCCCTGCGTCCGTCTGCTTTTTATTGCCTCTCTGTACACCATGTCTTTTGCAACATCAGCTATTTGCAGTCATTTATCTGCAATTGCTTTCATGCTCAAACTCGCAAACAAACCAGACTCTATTCAGAATTTCTTAGTTCAAAGAATGATAATGGGTTGCAAAATAGGATCAAGATCAGTAGACTTAAGCTTACCTATCCTCCTACCTGACCTTCGCAAATTGGTTAAAGCATGAACACACATTTTCTACATTTATGACTGCATTATGTACCAGGCTATTTTCCTCACCGCTTTCCATAGCTTTTTTCGATTAAGTGAACTCCTTCCTTCCCGCTGTTCATTGTCAAACAAAGTCGTACAGTATAAAGATATTCAAATTACAAAAAGTGGCGTATGCATGACTTTATATCATTTCAAAACTAAAAGCAACCCGATTCCTGTTAAAATCTTTATTTCAAGTTCAAATAGCAAGTACTGCTCTGTTAAACACCTCAAACAGTAAATGAGCATAAGACGGAAACATGCCGGGCCACTACTTGTCCGTAGAACAACACGCCCCTGATTAGAGCCTCGTTTTCAAATAACTTTTGCAAAATACTCGCGTTTTCAAAAATGTCAACATCGTCCTATAAACCTCATATTTTCCGAATTGGTGCTTGCACTCAAGCCATTATGTCGGGAATATCAGAAACAAAGATCATGGCGATGGAAGTCTACCGCATACAGGAAATACATTCGAATCCCCTCATTTGATTAACACATTCAAGGCTTGCACTGGCTTATTTTTTCTTTGCGCAACTACTTTCGCCAAATGCAAAAAAAAACAGAGCCAAATTGACAACAGTGGAGCCAAATAATGTCTTTATGGCACAAACTCGTTTCGTGAAGTTTAAGTTCACATGGTTTTCAACTTGAAATCATGAATTGTTTGGAGTAACTATAAACATGCTTTCTACCTAAAACAAACTAAAGTTGAAGATGGAACTTGTAGTTACAGTCAGTGTCTAGTTCTATAGTAGAAAGCATGTTGGAACATCTCTAAACATTTAGCAATTTGAAGCACATGCTACAAAAAATAAGATCCTTGAATGTTACATTTTCTGCAACAGTGTTCGACTTTTATATCTACTTTTGCAGTAATAGAAGCCTACTAATTATTCAAAACACTATGGTAAGTTAAAGATGAAGCATTAGCTTCACCAGAATTTGTTTGGAGTAAAGTTCTTTAATTAGGGATCGCCGATCATGGCAAACTTCGACGCTGAAGTTTGTCGTAGCATAATGTCATGCGCGAATCAGTTAAGGCAAACCCATAGCAGTCTTTGCACAAGTTGTTCGTAGATATCAATCAATCAATCGAGTGTTTGTTTAAGTAATTAGTCCATTATAAACGTATGATGTAATTCAATCTACCAGCTGATTGTTAAATTGCTCCACTAAGCTGTCAAAACTTGCTAATCGTTTCCTGTTTATTCCGGTCCGGTTACGGTCACGCGTATGACGCGTGCTAGACTGTGTATCAATTTTTAACTCACTGTTAGTTTCCCCAATAGTAAAAGCGCTGTACCAGTCTTTATCCAGGCCGATAACGCTTGAGCCATTGAATAAAAGGGAAAAT
Organism: Cyrtodaria siliqua; assembly: GCA_037043455.1. Lineage (NCBI taxonomy): Eukaryota > Metazoa > Mollusca > Bivalvia > Adapedonta > Hiatellidae > Cyrtodaria > Cyrtodaria siliqua. Next base: position 83,282 of record JAWPHD010003584.1, read on the forward strand.
ATGATTTATATATTATTTTTTTCATTTTTGTTTTGCGCAAGTTCTTTTTTGTTGGGCCATATTTTATTTTCTTGCTTATTTGGCACTGTTTGCGCATCACAGTGCGAGCCCTGCACATTGGGAGCCGTACACTTGAATATACAATCGGACATCCAGCTGGATGTGAATCTAATAAGTGGAACTGACAAATTATGGGGCATGGTGTGTGCTGGAGGAACATGGGGGTATGTTCCTCTCATATACATCGTGTGCATACTTGCTATATTATTGTCCTTTCAAGTAGCATTGATGTTGTTGCTACATTTGTAACTATGCGAGGAAGAATGGACGGAACATGGGGTATGTTCTTCTAAGATAGGTCCTTTCTTTCTTCAGTTCAATTAGGCATGATGTGTGCAGGGGAACATGAGGTATGTTTCCCTCATATACATCACGTTTATCATTGTTTTACTCGTCTCTTTCTCGTATGCATCATGTACATACTTACTTCGTTCTTGTTCTTTTGTATTTTTAAGAGTTGTAGGCAACAACGAACTTGTGGCTACTTGTTGATCTTATATAGCATTGTAAATATGCGACGACTACTAGCGGAACATGGGGTTTTCAGTTTTGATAAGATGCTGTTTTGCCATACTACTTTATATGTTTTTAAAATAACTATTTTGCCTTCAAACTGTTGTAATGTTGATGTTAAACTCTCTAAATTCTAAAGCAACACACAGTTAGTACGTAGTACTATATCAGTTTGAAAGCACTGCTTCTTTTTGTCAATCGTGCATATCACATTCAAGTCTCACTATTACGACAATTTAAGCATTACGATTAATAGTTTTGGTTGTTCCTTTCAACTTTGTTTCAAATTACATTGTATACACATCAGGATGGGCAGGTACTACCGGTTTGGGTAGTTTGTGTGTTTAGAATCAGCTTGAACTGGAAATGCTAAAGAAAGACAGTGGGGTAGAAGATGCCTTTCTGGTCTGAGCGTAGATCTTCCTACCTCCCCTCCTACGCCAAAAAAAAAAGAATAAATAAAAAATAAAAATGCTTGGTTTCAATTAGGGTTGGGGCAGCTGGCTCGCAGATTTCCTGTCTTTCTGAAGCTTTCCTTTTAATCACGATTCTACTCCCAAAGGATTGTGGTATTTTTTTGATGAGTATTTGCATGAAGATGTACAATTTGTGATAATTTACTGCCTCTCAGTTCTCTTAGACATGGATTGTTACTTAGTACGTAGGCATTATTCTCCTTGTCTTCACTGCATCTGGTTTATTGTTTAATGTAGTTTATAACATGTTTAGTTATGACATAGTAATAATTTTGTTTTATATAATGACAGCACATCGTCTATGAACAATTTATCAAATGTGATCTAGCTGTGAATATTGTCATATCACCTTAGGAGCAATTGTACAATCACGAGGCTTTAGCAACTACAACGGCTGCCTCGACAGGTACGTACGATATTTCCCTTACAAGTGCAGGTTCCCTTTGGTTGGACATTATGTGTGTATTTATTTTCATCCAACTTATTGTCAATACCGTTTATAAAAGTGTATAACTTAGATATATGAGTTACACTTTCAATTCAAAGTAAAATAAATTCCGTCTGACTTACCAAGCAATAATGAACTCAGGTTACCTGCACTTTATATGGCCGAAAACGAAACATACATTAAATAGGGTTTTCTGTTGAAATAAGGAAAACGGATTTATGTTTTGAAAGAGAGCCGAAGCGTTTGGTACTCTCAGTACTCTGACAAGGCTAAGCAGACGATTATGCACTCTTAATGTCTGTGAAGCTGGCCAATTCGGGGACCAATATCCCTTGTCATGGATATCCCTCTAGGGAGGTATTGAAGACAGAAGCCATTTTTCTGCGAGAGAGTCAGGTCTGTCAACCCTTTTTCCCTAACCTCCCCACCATCCACCTTCATTGTGTGCGTCTGTCGTTGCTTGCAAAAGCAAAATATACGTGCCTTCATTATGTTTATTTCGCTCTTCCGGGCATTTCATTTTATTAGATACTGGGACCATACGCCGTAAGGCATGGGGAATACATTAAAGAAGGCTAACTCCATGTCCACCGCCATATGCATGCCATCTTTCGGATGGTTAAAATTTTGTGCTGTTGATTTTATTAATATTGAGTTCTGCTCAACCCGGGGCTAGAGGGCGTGAACGGTAGCTAGCATATTTCACTACCACTTATGAACAGTCTCAATCAACCCGAAACTGCAATATTTCGTGTGTGTCGTGCTCGGCCGTTTCCAAAGGTCCATTATCATACTCTTTTTTCTGATACCTCCACGCCCTGTTTCTCTGTCTTAAAACGTCCTTGAAATGTATATCATTTTTCTTACGTAGTCAATTAATTGTATCTTATGTGAATCACGTGTGTGTATTTATGTTCATCCAACTTATTGTCAATACCGTTTATAAAGTTGTATAACTTTGATATATGAGTAACACTTTCAATTCAAAGTAAAATAAATTCCGTCTGACTTTCCAAAAGTCCAAGTAAGACAGACAAGTACAAAAATACACTATAGTTCTCAGTGCCTTGCTTTCCACTTTGACAATAATGAACTCAGGTTACCTGCACTTTGTATGACCGAAAACGAAACATAAATTAGATTCGTAGAATACTACATTTTATCTATCCTGTGTTATGTGAATCCAACATTTCCTGTTCGACGTTTATATCTACTTTCGTACAGGTACATCGATATATATATAAATATGGTTTCCAATTATATTTCATGAAGCAAAATCATTGAAGGAACAGGATTTTAACCAGTGATTTTAGCTTGCGCATTTAATTGCTCTTTAATACCTGAAGGTATGCCCACTTGGCAACCGACACGGGCTATTACTTACGGGTCCTTTGAGATCATCGAGCCCAATATGTGTTGCTTTAAAACAGAATATCGCTAAAGCAGGTTCTAGAAAACGTGATATTTGTTGCACTTTACAATACCTCCCATGAACAGAGTCAATAAGACCGAGTCTGCTACTGGTATCCCTTGTTTGAATATGTTCCTTCCATGGGATCCTCTTTTCAGTATTTATTGACATTCACACTAGCGTTTATTTATTGCTTTGTGGCGGTTGTAAAAGGTCGCCCTGACTACAAATCAGTAGTGTTATTTCTTACTGGTCCTTTGAGATCGTTCCCAATCTTTGTGGCTTTAAAGTAGAATATTGCTTAAGCCGGTGCTAGGAGGCGTGAGATTTGTTGCATTTTACATTATGTATTAAACGTTGTAGCATGTTTTACAAGATCGGCATTGCGCAATCACTTGTGCAAACACACACACACACTTTTCAAGCTAAATAAACATAATTTGAGACGGAATGCTAATTTCAGTTTGATAAAATATATTATGACACCAGGTTAACTTACATGTGCCACATGATGGATTAGATAATAATACATCTTGAAGTGCGTCCAAGCTATTTTGCATTATAATAAATGGTAATAAATCTACCGTGTTCTCAAAAAGCCCCTATAATTCAGTGTTAAGAATATCTCACTGTAAATAAGAAAATCTCGTGATCGAGCCCCGAGAGTTGCAAACGTTTTTTCTATAAATTATAACAATGCACAACTCAATGTCTATAAGGCAAATAATATACTGCGTTAAATTTGATAACATCGCATAAATAACCAATTGCGCCATGAGGTGGTGAACTTGAAATTAAAAACAAACCACGCATATAAAACTGCTTGCGATTTAAGTATAGCGTCTGTCGCTTTAAAGGCGTATAAATGTTTGATTACTTGATCACTTATTTCAATCATCCAAGAGAAATATTGGTCAATTACCTGGTAATGCTTATGCAATTATCAAAAGCGAAGTTATCGTCATTGTCCGTAATGCAAATTATAATTGTTTTAATAGCATTTAATTTTATAGCGGTTTAAGATGTGTGTGTTCTACTGGCAAATAATCTTATGAAATGTATAGACTAACTTGGGTACGGAAACTTCCAGGGTACGAAACGTCCTATACCCTTATTAGCGATAAACCAGAGCAACATATTACCTATTTTTTGGAGAGTCATCAGCAACATTGTTTAATTGCGTAAAACCCTGCTTTGTGATAACTGTCAACGAACCATCATTTCCGAGAACCCGATGTCACTACATTACAAACACGGACATGCTTTTGAATATCGAACAGGTTCATTAACGCAATGGTATAATTACGGAAAGCGTCTTTAGGGCAATCTCAATTCACTGATCAACAGACAACACTGCAGTAATTACATGTAGCGCATGAATACATGAATCTATAACTGAGTGAAAATTGTAACCCACAGAGGCCTTTTTGCCACTGACCGTTCCAAGGCGGTAGACATACTGTTGTCAACATTTAGGGATGTCACATGCCTTGCCTTTTATTTATCACCGTAGTTGTTGCTTGTTTCAGTGTGCGTGTTTGATCTGCTCAAAACCGTATACCATTGATATGTTAACATTACGTGGTCCCGCCTTATTTCATTAAACGATGGGAAGGCTTATAATAGCAGGATTTTACAACGGATATTTCGACAATAAAACATGTTTAAAAACATATTGACTAAAAAGATTCGATAACCTGCTTCAAATTACCTAATAGTATGCAAACTTTTTAAGCTGAAATTCTGTTTTATTTCATACACCAGTCAACCGCGATTTCTCTTCTTGGAGAAGGGGTTGGATGGGGTATGAAAGTTAGTATTCGGACCAAGTAATGTGTTTGACTGATCTTTGAATGCTACATGTCCCGTTCGACTTGAGTATCTCTTTATCTGGACGTTGTCACATAAACAGGTCATGTTGTGTGCAAACAATTGCGAAACTCTGGGAAGCAATTAAACCAAGGATGATACAAACATTGAACAAATGAGATATAAGTCTTAAAATGTGTTCAAAGAGCAAACAATTAGATGAGAATGACCTCCAATGGATTAATTTAAAATTGATAAATCAATAATTCCTCTTTTCTGATTCGTCTGTTATCCTCATTTTAGTCTGTTTAGCATTTCAGTAACTGTTATTCGTTTTGTTATGAATTATTATACGTTGATGGATATAACATCAACATTTAATGTGCAGTCTTTACTAACGTCATTGAGATACCGTTCAAAATGGCATTTTTCGCGTTTTACACGAAATAATGGGCATATGATATTTGAGTTTATGTTTGAAAAAAAAAGAGCTTAATTTTAATAGTTCCGCTCTCGTTTTAATGAGGCACTATGACGACGTATACAATGCTTTTTTTTATATATTATTATATAGATTTTAATTAACATTGTTGTTGTGATACGGGAAATAATTCCCGAATGAAAAAGATTCTTGCGATAAAGAAACGAGTGCGCTTACGAGTTTCAATATCGCAAGAATCTTTCTCACGAGGGAATTATTTCCCGTACCATGACAACAATGTAAATTAAACTATATATTATATATTCTGTGATGAATTTCTTTCCAATCGTCTTTCGACACACATATTCCTTCTTCTGTCACTCCTTTGGCGACAGCGTTGATTAATACATAAATATCGTGACGTCACTCGCGCTGTGTGACGTCATGATATTGCTACACAGGCACAGGCTGGAACCGTCCTGTAGACGATGATGGCTGGGGTTTAGTGGGCATTTCCAGCATTTTTTGGTTGCATAGGTATTTCAGGACCACTTACTTCTTCAAATTCAGAAGTGTTTAACAGTTCTTCAACCTGCTAAGAAAGTAGTTCCTAAAATCTGGCTACTGTGCTATCTTGCACACTAGGCGAGAAAGCACAGTAGAGGAAGAGATATATTATAGATTTTCTCAAACTGGGAAATTTCTATAATGCATCTTAGAATATATAATATAAGCTGATATCAACTTTCCTATAAAGGATGCATTTCTTAATGTTGTGCGTATATGTTATTGTTAACTATATCGTAATAATTTTTTTATATCAAAAGTCTACGTTAATTTGGACCACCCCTCGAATATTTGATAGAGGTTTTATTTAAGTTTTGCATACAAATTAAATAGCGTTTTTTGTGTGTGTGTTTTTTTTTTTTTTTTTTTTTTATTGTTTTTTCTTTCAGAAATCAAGTTATAAGTTTTGTTACTCACGCAAGTTTATTTAAACATCCCAGTATGATATTTTAATTCATAATGTGCTCTAGAATTTAAATGCAATTGATATTATGCCTAATTTAATTAACCCATTTCCATTTGTTTTCACTTAAATTCCATGTTACTTAGAAAGCCTGGTGTATTTTCTGACAGTTACAACATAGCTTGGGTGTCAGTCACATTAGCCACATCGTTGATATAATTTCTAAACTTTATTTCCTTTTTATTGTTTTTGGAGCTATTCAGTGTAACCATACTGCGTAATAACCGTCATGTTTTCTCCTACTTCGAGCATGTAACATGTAAAATTTAACTTTTTTTATCGCATGTTAATATGTAGTACAGATATAGTATGTGTACTCAGCAGGTCCATATTTAAATTGTTTGTTGTTGGTGGTTTTTTTCGCAAGGAAATTAGTGTGTAAATGTATAATTATTTTTCACCTTTTACTAGACAGTATTGGATTGCAGTGCATCAAGTAGATATGAAATAGACAGTATTGGATTGCAGTGCATCAAATAGATATGAAATAGACAGTATTCGATTGCAGTGCATCAAGTAGATATGAAATAGACAGTATTGGATTGCAGTGCATCAAGTAGATATAAAATAGACATTACAGGAGATGTAGCATACAAGGATCACAGTCAACAGTTACAAACACTCATAGTAACACCAACAGTTACAAACACTCATGGAAACACCAACAGTTACAAACACCAATGGAAACACAAACAGTTACAAACACTCATAGTAACCACCAACAGTTACAAACACTCATAGAAACACTAACAGTTACAAACATTCACAGTAACACCAACAGTTACAAACACTCATGGAAACACCAACAGTTACAAACACTCATAGAAACACCAACAGTTACAAACACTCATAGTAACCACCAACAGTTACAAACACTCATAGTAACACCAACAGTTACAAACACTCATAGTAACCACCAGCAGTTACAAACACTCATAGAAACACCAACAGTTACAAACACTCATAGTAACACCAACAGTTACAAACACTCATGAAAACGCCAACAGATACAAACACTCATAGTAACACCAACAGTTACAAACACTCATAGTAACACCAACAGTTACAAACACTCATGGAAACACCAACAGTTACAAACACTCATAGTAACACCAACAGTTACAAACAATCATGGAAACACCAACAGTTACAAACACTCATAGTAACACCAACAGTTACAAACACTCATAGTAACCACCAACAGTTACAAACACTCATAGAAACACCAACAGTTACAAACACTCATAGTAACACCAACAGTTACAAACACTCATAGTAACCACCAACAGTTACAAAAACTCATAGAAAACCAACAGTTACAAACACTCATAGTAACACCAACAGTTAGAAACACTCATGGAAACACCAACAGTTACAAACACTCATAGTAACACCAACAGTTACAAACACTCATAGTAACCACCAACAGTTACAAACACTCATAGAAACAACAACAGTTACAAACACTCATAGTAACACCAACAGTTACAAATACTCATGGAAACAACAACAGTTACAAACACTCATAGTAACACCAACAGTAACAAACACTCATAGTAACCACCAACAGGTACAAACATTCATAGAAACACCAACAGTTACAAACACTCATAGTAACACCAACAGTTACAAACACTCATAATAACCACCAACAGTTACAACAACTCATAGAAAACCAACAGTTACAAACACTCATAGTAACACCAACAGTTACAAACACTCATAGTAACCACCAACAGTTACAAACACTCATAGAAGCACCAACAGTTACAAACACCCATGGTAACACCAACAGTTACAAACACTCATAGTAACACCAACAGTTACAAACACTCATAGTAACACCAACAGTTACAAACACTCATAGTAACACCAACAGTTGCAAACACTCATGGAAACACCAACAGTTACAAACACCCATAATAACACCAACAGTTACAAACACTCATAGTAACCACCAACAGTTACAAACACTCATAGAAGCACCAACAGTTAGAAACACTCATAGTAACACCAACAGTTACAAACACTCATAGTAACACCAACAGTTACAAACACTCATGGAAACACCAACAGTTACAAACACTCATAGTAACACCAACAGTTACAAACACACATGGAAACACCAACAGTTACAAACACTCATAGTAACACCAACAGTTACAAACACTCATAGAAACACTAACAGTTACAAACACTCACAGTAACACCAACAGTTACAAACACTCATGGAAACACCAACAGTTACAAACACTCATAGAAACACCAACAGTTACAAACACTCATAGTAACCACCAACAGTTACAAACACTCATAGTAACACCAACAGTTACAAACACTCATAGTAACCACCAGCAGTTACAAACACTCATAGTAACACCAACAGTTACAAACACTCATAGTAACCACCAACAGTTACAAACACTCATAGAAGCACCAACAGTTACAAACACTCATAGTAACACCAACAGTTACAAACACTCATAGTAACACCAACAGTTACAAACACTCATAGTAACCACCAGCAGTTACAAACACTCATAGTAACACCAACAGTTACAAACACTCATAGTAACCACCAACAGTTACAAACACTCATAGAAACACCAACAGTTACAAACACTCATAGTAACACCAACAGTTACAAACACTCATAGTAACCACCAACAGTTACAAAAACTCATAGAAAACCAACAGTTACAAACACTCATAGTAACACCAACAGTTAGAAACACTCATGGAAACACCAACAGTTACAAACACTCATAGTAACACCAACAGTTACAAACACTCATAGTAACCACCAACAGTTACAAACACTCATAGAAACAACAACAGTTACAAACACTCATAGTAACACCAACAGTTACAAATACTCATGGAAACAACAACAGTTACAAACACTCATAGTAACACCAACAGTAACAAACACTCATAGTAACCACCAACAGGTACAAACATTCATAGAAACACCAACAGTTACAAACACTCATAGTAACACCAACAGTTACAAACACTCATAATAACCACCAACAGTTACAACAACTCATAGAAAACCAACAGTTACAAACACTCATAGTAACACCAACAGTTACAAACACTCATAGTAACCACCAACAGTTACAAACACTCATAGAAGCACCAACAGTTACAAACACCCATGGTAACACCAACAGTTACAAACACTCATAGTAACACCAACAGTTACAAACACTCATAGTAACACCAACAGTTACAAACACTCATAGTAACACCAACAGTTGCAAACACTCATGGAAACACCAACAGTTACAAACACCCATAATAACACCAACAGTTACAAACACTCATAGTAACCACCAACAGTTACAAACACTCATAGAAGCACCAACAGTTAGAAACACTCATAGTAACACCAACAGTTACAAACACTCATAGTAACACCAACAGTTACAAACACTCATGGAAACACCAACAGTTACAAACACTCATAGTAACACCAACAGTTACAAACACACATGGAAACACCAACAGTTACAAACACTCATAGTAACACCAACAGTTACAAACACTCATAGAAACACTAACAGTTACAAACACTCACAGTAACACCAACAGTTACAAACACTCATGGAAACACCAACAGTTACAAACACTCATAGAAACACCAACAGTTACAAACACTCATAGTAACCACCAACAGTTACAAACACTCATAGTAACACCAACAGTTACAAACACTCATAGTAACCACCAGCAGTTACAAACACTCATAGTAACACCAACAGTTACAAACACTCATAGTAACCACCAACAGTTACAAACACTCATAGAAGCACCAACAGTTACAAACACTCATAGTAACACCAACAGTTACAAGCACTCATGGAATCACCAACAGTTACAAACACTCATAGTAACACCAACAGTTACAAACACTCATAGTAACCACCAACAGTTACAAACACTCATAGAAGCACCAACAGTTACAAACACTCATAGTAACACCAACAGTTACAAACACTCATAGTAACACCAACAGTTACAAACACTCATAGTAACACCAACAGTTACAAACACTCATGGAAACACCAACAGTTACAAACACTCATAGTAACACCAACAGTTACAAACACTCATAGTAACACCAACAGTTGCAAACACTCATGGAAACACCAACAGTTACAAACACTCATAATAACACCAACAGTTACAAACACTCACAGTAACCACCAACAGTTACAAACACTCATAGAAGCACCAACAGTTAGAAACACTCATAGTAACACCAACAGTTACAAACACTCATAGTAACACCAACAGTTACAAACACTCATGGAAACACCAACAGTTACAAACACTCATAGTAACACCAACAGTTACAAACACTCATAGTAACACCAACAGTTACAAACACTCATGGAAACACCAACAGTTACAAAGATGAATAAAATGCAATATATGACATCACAGACACAAAATGGTTGACAATAGAGCTAACGCCCTAGAACGGTCAGTGTCATAAAGGGCCGCTTGGGGTTACTCGAAGTGAATTGCTTTAATGCTGTACAGCTCTATCTGTGATATAATATCTGCTTCAATGCTGTACAGCTCTATCTGTGATATAATATCGTTTAACATAAATAAAATTGATTTTTTTTTGAGCCGTCTTTTGACGACCCGTTTAGTCTCCCCGTCAATAGCTGGAGCAAGGGTCGGGGAGGACCATCCCTTGCCACACCTTACAATATTTTACAGCATGTAATATTCATTTACTAAACACATATATATGTATATTTACAATTCAGCATCATACAATGATATAAGAGTAATACAGAATAGATACATGTATTAGATGGTTGAGGCAGGGGAGATGTTATTTTGAGGGGAGAAAATCATTTAAAGCAGCAAAAAAAAAAAAGAAAGAGAAAAGCTCTTTAAACTACATTTGGATTGCCGTCCACTAGCCCATCTAATTATAAAGTTGTATAAATTACGGTTTATATAACAATATTTATATAGTCAATATATATACATGTATATACATACATACACATACACACATACATATACACATATAAACACAACTGTCAGTGTCTTGGTTCATTGTAAGAATTCATAGTGGTGGATGGATAAAAAGATAGGCTAGATTAATTTAAAATGGTTTTATAATTGCTCCATGTATTTTCAAAACTTTCTAGTTGAATGTTTCTGATTGCGATTTGTTTATGCGTTTCGTATAAATAACGAAGTCTGTATATCATTGGAGAAACAGAGAGCGTTGTTTTCAGTCGTTTTGAAGAAAATATGTAATATTTAATTTCTAAGATAATTTGTAGCCCTACATTTGATTGTTCTTTACCTATTTTAAAAATAAATGCATGCTCTGATAGCTTCAGATTTATATTTTTTGATAAGCAGAGTGTATTTATCTGTGTTAAAAAGGTCTGAGTTGAAGGGCAGGTCCACAACATATGAACAATAGTCTCGTCCTGGTGGCAGTAGTGACAATAAGGGTTTTCTGCTTTTTTTATTTTGTGCAGATAATGCTGTGTTGAAAGAAGCCGATGATTAATCCGTGTTTGAATCCATTGTAGTATTGTGCTAGTAGTTATTTTGAAAGGCGATGAATAAATGTTTTTCCATGCTTCTGTATTAATATCATAAATCTGTTCCCATTTAGCTTTTGAAGTTGGACTTTCATTATTTCTGTTAAGAATAAAGTACATATCAGTGCAACCTTTTCTCGTTTCTGATGAGGGGTTTAATATTCGCAGGTAGAATTGGGTTTTCCATTTTTTTTATTGTAAAATTGTGTTACCTTTTCTGAAATGTTTTAATGGCAGCTATTACGCCTTCATAAATTTGTTTTGAAACCGGTATTTTCTTCAAGCTCAGTTAAAGAGTAAAAATCACTACAAATAAAATTGATTTGTTCTTTAAAATAAATGAAATTGATTTGTTCTTTAACATAAATGAAATTGATTTGTTCTTAAGCAGATCAGGAATATGAACTTCTACTATCGAATAGATAAGTACTGACCATAGGCTAAACTCAGATACCCGTGGCATATTTAAATCCCTGCATACCCGACGCAATAAAAAGTAGATATAAAGTCGAACTGAAAATAAATGCAGCATTCAATGCCCACAATCACCCAAACGCATGCACAATAACCATGGTAACAAACAATAATTACCAAGATGATTAATCATCAAAATATTACATCACAGACATAAAAGGATTGACAATAGGGCTACCGCAATTGGAACGGTCAGTGGCAAAAAAAGGCGGCTAGGAAAACTGTAAACTACAACAAATCCCATTCACAGTCTATCGTTATACCCACTAAACTACACCGGCTTACCTTAAGACTAGTTCATTAACGGGAACTCAATATGAATAGTCCTTACCACAGTACACAGTACTTATAAATGATGCTTCGTCGGATGAAATATGGATTCATAATCGGCGTGCTGCACGTTTTATAGACACAATTCCAAAGATTTTTTTTTAATTTCCATTAGCAATTTCCAAAATAGTTTTGACTGAACCGATGGACTTTAGTTTTAGTAGACCTTTTAATCAAAGTATATTTTGTTACATGAAATTCATAAATGTTGAAGTTTCGTTTGAAAAAAGTCAAGCCATTTCAGTATTATGTTTAAAGTTAAGAGAGTGCAACATTTAAAGCCTAAGTTTGATCACCTGCTTGGGCCAAATCTTGGGCCAAATGCGCCATCTGTCGATAATGAAACTTTAAAGGGGTAGCCATTGGTGTGTTCGGTGCTGTTTAAACTTTGTTTACGAAAGAACAGGCCTAATGATTTGCAGTAGCATATTAAACATACAATATATAGAGGAAATACCCATTATGCGTTTCTTTTTCCTTTCAGTATATTTCACTGGTAAGCATATGGAGAAATATTCTTGCTGTCCTTAACTTATTTTGAGGAGTATATATTTATTACAACACGAATAATTAATACATAGGTTTTATTCATTATAATGCATAAGCAGTATCTACACATTGTTTAATCGCCCCTTCTATATAATGTTCTTATCGTAAATGAATAAGTAAGTATGTTATGAGAAATAAATATTATGAAGTTAATATTCCTCTTCTTACCAATTTGCTGCATATTATGATGACGGTTGAACGATCTATAAAAAACGTGAAACGTGTTAAAGCGGAAAACGATTTGATGCGTATGTAGCTGACTGACTGTGATCCGTTAATGCTAACTACATTTTAACATACATCAGTCCATTACAAAAACAACACTGCATTTAGCTAATATTTAGGTAGACATGCAATAGAAAGGTACATCCATGTCCATCGCAGCCCCTACACAGTAAGAGACTTCCTGTGTTAATATGTTAGATTATTAAACGTGTTCAAGGTCCAAATAAAAAAAAAGAAGGCACGTCGAGTTCTGTGCACCGTATCATCCCAGTTATGAAGTTAATATTCCTCTTCTTACCAATTTGCTGCAGATTATGATGACGGTTGAACGATCTAGAAAAGACGTTAAACATGTTAAAGGGACACATGGCAATCTTGAAGTATTTGAAATGGGTGTCTCCATTTATATATCCAGTATCATTTTTACTTTTACCCTGGTTACATTTAAATAAATGAAATTTTAAGTATTCTCTAATTCGTCTTATTATACTATAAGTTTTAATATATTATTGGTGCAATAATATCAAAAATTAATAATATGCAAAAAGAAATGGCTTAATACAATCCTTATAATTAACATTAATGATTGAACAAATCCAATTGATGTAGAAAAACTAACGGGACGCCTCTAGTTTTTAAAAAATCAAGATTGCCATGTGGAAAACGATTTGATGCGAATGTAGTTGACTGACTGTGGTCCGTTAATGCTAACTTCAGTTTAACAATAAAGGTTTTATAACATCAGTCCAGTACAAAAACAACCCTGCATTTAGCTAATATTTAGGTAGACATGCAATAGAAATGTAAATCCATGTCCACCACAGCCCCTACACGGTAAGAGACTACCTGTGTTAATATGTTAGATTATTACATGTGTTGAAGATCCAACTAACATGCTACATATCACCTTTACAATAATGCAAAGGCAATGTGTTTAATGATATCCATGTTTAAATATGTAATATATAGAATATGGTCTGATTCAGTTGTTTAATTTAAACTTCGAGGTGTTTAAATTAACAAACGAGATGAAACCATACTCTGTTTGTTTTGAAGCATGTCCATTTCAGCTCCCTGCCATACTCTAATAACTTCCAATAATTGGTAGTTATAGCATGGTCACTGATAATTCCCTTTGTAATAGCACAGGTGTAAATCGTTTAATTGAAAATAACAACTGTCAGAATAAATGGTGTACTACAACTACCAGTTCTTGGAAGTTGACAGGAAGCTGAAATGGACATGCTACAAAACAAATAGAGTATGGTTTCATCTCGTTGGTTACCAACTCAATGAGACCATACTCTATATATTACTTGTAGTACACAATTTATTCTGACAGGTATTATTTACAATTAAACGATTTACACCTGTGCTATTACAAAGGGAATTTTCAATGACCATGCTACAAAATACTCTTAGTGAAAACATGCATTTGCTTTCATTTTCTAGACAGTTATGGCTTTCGAAGTGGTGCGATTTAGAATCTAAACAAAACATTTTATCAAATTGATTTAATGTTTAACAACTCTGCTTGTATTTGAATACTTTTTCCATTAGTTATTTGAGTAATATGCATCTAAAACATCTAATGAGAGTTTAAACAGAAAACAATAGCAATAAATAATGTTAAATGAATAGAGTTGATTACGTAATAATTTTAATCGGTCTTGTTACTTTATTTAAAGAACACTATTTTATTATAACTCATTTAGCATCTGAGTAACTGTTTAATAAAGGAAAATTTACTGGTTACCCCAACTATAAACTAATTGTTTATTAGAATGTATTGTTTCAATCGCACATGTTAACATTGTTACAAACTGTGAAGGATGAAACAAATGACCTTAAAACTTAAATGTTGATATTATGAAAATATAAGATAGCACATCATGATAATGTTTACAATCAAAATGGGAGTTCGACTTGTATATATCGTGTGTTTTTTTATATTCATATATACATGATCATGTATGTGTTATACTTATATTATCTTTCAATGCTGCCTTGTTTGTACAGAATATAACCTGGCAGAGATATCTTTAATTACACTGTGCCGTTTTATTGGGATG
Organism: Cyrtodaria siliqua; assembly: GCA_037043455.1. Classification (NCBI taxonomy): domain Eukaryota; kingdom Metazoa; phylum Mollusca; class Bivalvia; order Adapedonta; family Hiatellidae; genus Cyrtodaria; species Cyrtodaria siliqua. Next base: position 98,688 of record JAWPHD010003584.1, read on the forward strand.
ACAATAGGGTAAGAGTGAGGTATGGTGCATCCTAGCACCTGGTTTAATCCCCCATCTGCATTTTTTGCCACTGACCGTTCCAATGCGGTAGCCCTATTGTCAACCCATTTATGTTTGTAATGTCATATCTTGCCTTTTATACATCTTTGTAATAACTGCTTTTTTTCTTTGCGTGTTTTCGGTTGACTGTGGTACTTAAATGCTAGATTTCCTGTATGACATATATTATATCTACCTACAAGTGCGAAACGGTAGATTACTGTGAATGGCACTTCTGCTTCTACCCAGGAATAAGTAGGTCTCCACCAACAAAAACAACCGTCATACTTTGACTAAAATGTGGTGGAAAATTACTTAAAGCACCAAATAAACAAATGAACGATATTGTGTACATGTAATCGACAATATGTGTGTCTGTAAATCTGTATAATCGATACCACTGCCTTAAGTTGTCTGAAGGTATGATTATACCATTGCATAAAAAGGGAGATTTTAATAACGTTAAACATTATAGGCATATCAATTTATTAACTTATCTAAACTCTTTTACCACAATATTGAATATAACCATGTTTTATCTGATGCGCAATTTGGAGTCAGGAAAGGTCGCTCAAACACTAACGCATTGTTTGTCTTGCTAAATACTCTTCAACATATATGAACATAACGAATGCTAATAAAAAACTATATTATGTGATTTTTGATCTGAAGAAATGTTTTAACAGAATTTATTAAAACGCAGGAGGAAATCTAGCAGGATAAATTGTTAATAAAAAATATAACATTGCTATGACGTCATCCCTTTGTTGTTTTTGTACAGTATATAGCATATTGTATTACACGCTAGAAATAATACCTGTTATCGTCCAATATTTCCAACACAGTTGTCCAATATTATTAAGAATGGACAGTAACTGAACAATATTTTTTTAAATATTGGACAGTCCATTCTTAAAACAATGTACACTTGTGTAGAAAATAGTAGACAGTTACATGTAAGATTGCAAACCGAAGATATGATCATTTGAAGTTTGATACGGATATGGAAGCGACCATTTTGAGAGCTATGACATCACGTTTCTAAATGACTATGTATGGAATATTTATAAACATGAACAATTATTGATTTGTATGGTAAAAATGACAGCAACCGTATGAAAAATGTGTAATACTTAATGGCAATACTTCGTTATATGAAAATTAACAACAATGCATTTATTTGGAGTGAGGTACTTTATTTTACATAATATTGATCAATATTCCATGAATGGTAATATGAACAATGACGTCATAGTTTTAAAGCATGGCGCCTTCCTATTGTTTTATTTTAGAACAACATGTAGATACGGAGATGCATATGCAATCAGTCAGCCTTGTGTTCGAGTGACATATTTTCAATATGTAACTTAAGACTATTGCTTATTTTATTTATTATATACTTTTAAATTAAATTAAAAATCCCAACTCCCATCTACTCAACGAAATGCACTCGAGTAACATACTAGACGACATTTTTAAGAAAGCAAGTTACATTTTATATGTTTTTAACGGACATTTTCAGTAAGTAAACATATAATCAGCTTAAAGCTACACAATCCCGATAAAAGGCACACGAGAACTGAACAAATCTAACGGTTATTACGCATATTGTACTAAGTGATAACTGTATATACAACAAGCGCACAACCTAAATTCACTGAATATTAATGAGATAAAGCGGTATTGTATGAGACGCTTTAGGTACTTTGTGAATCGACCTCTGGTCTTATAACGGTTATAAAAGCGGATTTTAGCAGACGGCATTTTACCACCAAACAGATGAGACCAATATTCAGTAGAAAGACCTAATAGGAAATACAAATCATTAGACATTGAAAAGGAAGCTAAAGATGTACTTACTCAAACAACCTTATAAGTCCATATTTATATATAATCCAAAACAATACCTATAATTAAACATGTGTGGTTCCCGGGGGCCCCGTTTGGTCACGGGGCAAATAATAGGGCCACTGCAGATCCCTTTGGAGGAGTAGGCAGAGTGGTAGAATCGCAGAGGGGTAGAATCCCCGAAATTCATGTTCATTTTATAATTTTTTGTTCATGTTCATTACAGGTCTTCATCATGATCCCTGGATTGTTTCAGGTGCCATCTCGCTCGCATCAAAAGAGCAGTGGCAGAAAAACAATAAACGTGGCTCCAGCGTAAATGGAGTCTCTACGATAGAATTTGCAGCAACTCTGCAGTTCAGGGTGAGAAGGTTCTAGGCCCATTTTACATATTTTATCTCGATGTACATGGAGGATGAGCCTGGCATGTTCATGCCTGTTAGGCGCCATATAACTTTACATGTGTTGGTGCGCCTAAAAACCCAATTCAATTCAATTGTTATGTGAAGTTCCAAGCCGGTAGCCCTATTGTCAACCCTTTTGTGTTTGTGATGTCGTTTGCATTTATTATTACTTTTGCCTTCTTGTTTGTCTGTTTGCGTGTTTGTTTCTGTGTTTTGTGGTTGACTGTCCTCCTTGAATGCTACTTTCCATGTCCGATCTTTTTATATTTCCTATGCATGCATGGTTTACGCATATTAGTAGATTATAAATCAACATATTTTTAACAAATTCCTCTTAATTTATGCAGAAAGAAAATGAGACGGAGGGAAAAGACTGAAAAAGGTGAGATAGAGAAATTGAGTAAGGAAGGAAGGGGGTGGGGGAGTTGAGAGAGAGAGTTTCTATATAATCTTATAAACATAGGCGTAAGAGCTGGAGGACCCCACAGCCCATTGTTTTGGAGTAGGCCCCAATATTGATGTTTTCACTGAACAAAATGTTTGAATTGGCAATCTGAACAATAAAATTCTGATTGATCAGATTTCAAAATCAAAGAAAATATGAAAGATGTCAGCTTCCGTCTGTATGACAGGGTAAGTGTTAACTAAAAACCGAAAGTTTTAGTATAACTATTGTAATATTCTACAAAGTATATTTGTAGTCTGAAAGTACGGACCCTATTACAGGGATAAGTATATAATATAAACCCAAAAGAGGGATTCGTTTACTACGTTTATTCTGCTAAAAGGTTACATACAAAACTAACATGTTTATCGTAGAGTATCATAGCGGCCACATTCGCTCACAGAGTAATGGTGGGCGGAGCTATAGATAGCCAGTCAGTGCCCATTACATCCCTCCTATAATCAAACATTTTAAACGTGCATGCATTTATAAATTCTAACACAATGATACCTTTTACAGATGATCAAGATTAACATTTTAATCTTAGTTTCTTCGACGAACATCCCTGAATAATCTGGCTTTTAATCTCTCCATCTTTATCCCCGAATTCACAATTTTCCGCTTTTTGGCGAAGTCTAGTAACAAATTGGTCAATAGAATCATGCTTCATTTGTTTTAAATTACGGAATTCGTAGCGTTCAAACTCTCGGTTTTTCTTTGGATTGAAATATTGTGACAATGACGTCTTTACGGCGTCAAAATTCGACTCATCGCCTCCTCAGTCCAATGTTTCATAAATTTCGAACACCTCATCCCCAGAGTAATGTAACAACAACGCCTTCCTGCGTTTTTTTGTTTCAATGTTCAATCCGACAAATAGATTTTCTAGTTTTGCCACATATTTATTCCATCTAAGTCCAAATGAGCTTTGTTCAATGTGCACTTCAAATTTCGGAAACGGTGTTAAGTCCAGCCATGTTTATATCCATATCCAAATGTTTGTTTTTTTATGTTTTTTCTTGTTGTTTTTTTCACACTGATATTAATAAACTCCCATTCTCGTCGCCATTTAACTATTAAGTTCAAATACTAGTAATTAACCTTTCCTAAGTTTACTTATTTAAATCTTTAATTTTCTTTAATCAAGTTCAATTACTTTGTAAAGTAATTTTAAATGAAGACAGGAACGTAACCAGCCCTGAAATTTAACCGAGGCATATCCCTTACGTTGGTGTCCGGTGGCATTAACTTCCCTCTCCACCCTGGATTTTCTTTTGATTTCCTTCAATGTGTTGCATTTCCCCCAGGGTCCTTATATTATATACTAGTATATAGTTGTTTTTATGTAAAGTATGTACATTCCCAAAAGTCAACCAAGGCAACTGCCTCTGTGTGATCCCAGTGTAGCTACGGACCTGGAAAAGCAATATGTTGAAAAGCAATGGTTTATATTCACGGTGGACAGACGTAACGGACCCTGGTTGCTCAAAACAGCGTTACCTTGATCCTGGTTGCTCATGTAAAGGAAAAGGACCCTGGCGGGTAAAAACACGTAAACTGTTGGACGTGCTATTAAAAGATATTTAATATTTAAAAATACTCAAACACCCACGGAAAACTAGATGCATTTGTGTGTTTGAATTCATGAAGAACGGGTTATAAAAACAGTGTTTAGATGTGAAAGAACGCGCACTGTTTACACACCGACGCGCGAAAGTACGTCTAGTTCTAAGAAAATTGTGTTCATTTCAAAAACGGAGACTGCTATTGGGATATGCTATGTCTGGAATTATGTATGTTCAGTCATAACATCCATTGGACATCCATTGGAGATGTATTTAATACATAATAATATCTAGCGATTGCCAGAAGCGTTAAGTTGTTTGTGCATTGCAAAGTAACGGATCCTGGTTGCTCATGGCACCGGATCCTGTTTACTTTTTACATGCTGTACGATCATACAAACGAACAACGGACCAACAGGTCTTAAATATAAGTGGCATCATACAAGGCCAAGAGGAATCGCTTAAGTTGGAGTCGCCTAATCCGGGGCCATCAGATTTAAAGAAGCAAAAGTGCAGCCCAAACGTTGCCGATGATGTTAAATATAGAGAAATTAATAAATTCAGTCTGGAAGCATGAAACTTCAGTTTAACTCTTAGTATGGATACAATTACAACGGTTGCCTGTGTAAACTATTCGTTTTCGTTATTCCCGGAAACTCAAACTGGAATACATATATGATACTGTGTTATTTGTTATATGCCGAACAGTGTGATTAAGACGGATTTCTCAGTGAGCCAATGTTTATATCAGGCTAAAGTGCTATTGTCACTACAGTCAATAGTAACATTACCATGATATCATTTGATTAAATAACAAGAAATATCACTGTAAGTGATAAATGCCCCCGAAGTGTCCTTTGACCTCTAAGTATGACCTTGATCTTGGAGCCATGGACCTGGATTTTGTGCACAATACTTCGTTTGGTCGTGTTGAGCACTTGTGCCAAGTTATTTGTAAATCCATCAGGCATGCAAAAGTTATTGACCGGACACGATTTGACCTTTGACCTCTAAATGTGACCTTGACCTTGGGGCCACAGACCTGAATGTTGTGCGAGACACATCGTCTTGTTGTGGTGAGCACTTGTGCCAAGTTATTTGAAAATCCGTCCCGTCCATGAATGCCAGAGTTAATGACCGGACACAATTTGACTTTTGACCTCCAAGTGTGACCTTGATCTTGAAGACGTGGCTTTTGCGCGCGACACATCGTCTTGTTATGGTGATCACTTGTGCCAAGTTATTTAAAAATCCCTGCAGGGGTTGTGACGTTACGGTCCGGACACGAAATTGCGTACCTGTTTTTGACCTATGAACTGCAAGTGTGACCTTGAACTTTGAGGAACGGACCTGGGTTTTGCGTGCGACACATCGTCTTGTTATGGTGATAACTTGTGTCAAGTAATTTAAAAATCCCTGCAGGGGTTGTGACGTTACGGTCCGGACACGAAATTACGTACCTGTTTTTGACCTATAAACTTCAAGTGTAACCTTGACCTTTGAGGTACGGATCTGGGTTTTGCGCGTGACACATCATCTTGCTATGTTGATCACTTGTGCCAAGTTATTTAAAAATCCCTACAGGGATTGTTACGTTACGGTCCGGACACGAAATTGCGTACATGTTCTTGACCTATGAATTTCAAGTGTGACCTTGACCTTTGAGGTACGGACCCGGGTTTTGCGCGCGACACATCGCCTCGTTATTGTGATCATTTGTGCCAAGTTATTTAAAAATCCCTGCAAGGTTGTGAAGTTACGGTCCGGACACGAACTGCGGAATGACGGACAGACAGAATCCGGACGGACGGACGGACAGACGGAGGGTGCGATTACTATATGCCCCCGACATTTTTTCGAGGGCATAAACACACTTTCTACAATATAATGTTTCATTATTTTTATGATTAGTGCACAATGTCATGTATTACATTTCACTGATTAAGATCCTTAAGCTCATTATATGTTTACTTAATGAAAGTGTCCGTTAAAAACATGTAAAATGTAACTTGCTTTCTTAAAAATGTCGTCTAGTGTGTTACTCGAGAGCATTTCGTTGGGTAGATGGGAGTTGGGATATTTAATTTAATTTAAAAGTATATATTAAATAAAATAAGCAACAGTCTTAAGTTACATATTGAAAATATGTCACTCGAACACAAGGCTGACTGATTGCATATGCATCTCCGTATCTACATGTTGTTCTAAAATAAAACAATAGGAAGCCGCCATGCTTTAAAACTATGACGTCATTGTTCAAATTACCATTCATGGAATATTGATCAATATTATGTAAAATAAAGTACCTCACTCCAAATAAATGCATTGTTGTTAATTTTCATATAACGAAGTATTGCCATTAAGTATTACACATTTTTCATACGGTTGCTGTCATTTTTACCATACAAATCAATAATTGTTCATGTTTATAAATATTCCATACATGGTCATTTAGAAACGTGATGTCATAGCTCTCAAAATGGTCGCTTCCATATCTGTATCAAACTTCAAATGATCATATCTTCGGTTTGCAATCGAAAATACGTCAGCAGGTTACGCAAATACGCGAGGCAGTTTCTACTTCTCGCTGAGGTACATGAAATTAACTTTAACCACACAAATATATTAAGCTTAGGTTGCGTTTTCAGACTTTATTGAAAACATTGCTATAACGGCATCTTTTGTTGTTTCCTTACAGTATTTAGCATATTGTTCTACAAACACGAAATCTTACATGTAACTGTCTACTATATTCTACTCATGTGTACATTGTTTAAAGAATGGACTGTCCAATATTTAAAAAAATATTGGACAGTTACTGTCCATTCTTAATAATATTGGACAGCTGTGTAGGAAATATTGGAGGATAACAGGTAACATTCCTAGCGTGTAGTACAATATGCTATGTACTGTACAGAAACAACAAAGGGATAACGTCATAGCAAATTGTTTTAATTTTTCTTAACAATTTATCCTTTGTTCTGATTTTGTAAAATTTCACCAATAATGCGTTTCAATAAATTCTGTCAAAACATTTCATCAGATCAAGAATCACATAATATACTTTTTTATTATCATTCATCATGTTCATATATGTTTGAACAGTATTTAGCAAGACAAACCATGTGTTAGTGGTTGAGCGACTTTTCCTGACACCAAATTGCGCATCAGATAAAACATGGCTGTTACATGTATCACAAAAGGTCACAGTTCTGTTATTTAATATTGTGGTAAAAGAGTTTAGAAAAACAAGTTAATAAATTGATACTCTCCCTTTTTATGCAATGGTATAATCATACATTCAGATCACTTTAGGCAGTGGTATCGATTATGCAGACTTACAAACACACATATTGTTGATTACATGTACACATTTGTTTATTTGGTGCTTTAAGTAATTTTCCACCACATTTTAATCAAAGTATGACGGTCGTTTTCGATGGTGGAGACAAACCACCCACTTATTCCTGTAGAAACAGTAATCTACAGTTTCGCACTGCTAGGTAGATATAATATATAAGTCATACAGGAAATGTAGCATTCAAGGATCACAGTCAACCGAAAACACGCAAAGAATAAAACAGTAATTACAAAGATGTATAAAAGGCAAGATATGACATTACAAACATAAATGGGTTGACAATAGTGCTACCGCATTGGAACGGTCAGTGGCAAAAAATGCAGATGGGGGATTAAACCAGGTGCTAGGTTGCACCAAACCTCACTCTTACTCTATTGTCATCCCAATAAAACGGCACAGTGTAATTGAAGATATCCCTGCCAGGTTGTATTCTGTACAAACAAGGCAGCATTGAAAGATAATATAAGTATAACACATACATGATCATGTATATATGAATACAAAAAACACACGATATATACAAGTCGAACTCCCATTTTGATTGTAAACATTATCATGATGTGCTCTCTTATATTTTGATAATATCAACATTTAATTTTTAATTTCATTTGTTTCATCCTTCACAGTTTGTAACAATGTTAACACGTGCGATTGAAACAATACATTCTTATAAACAATTAGTTTATAGTTGGGGTAACCAGTAAATTTTCCTTTATTAAACAGTTACTCAGATGCTAAATGAGTTATAATAAAATAGTGTTCTTTAAATAAAGTAACAAGACCGATTAAAATTATTAAGTAATCAACTCTATTCATTTAACATTATTTATTGTTATTGTTTTCTGTTTAAACTCTCATTAGATGTTTTAGATGCATATTACTCAAATAACTAATGGAAAAAGTATTCAAATACAAGCAGAGCTGTTAAACATTAAATCAATTTGATAAAATGTTTTGTTTAGATTCTAAATCGCACCACTTCGAAAGCCATAACTGTCTAGAAAATGAAAGCAAATGCATGTTTTCACTAAGAGTATCTTGTAGCATGGTCATTGAAAATTCCCTTTGTAATAGCACAGGTGTAAATCGTTTAATTGAAAATAACACCTGTCAGAATAAATGGTGTACTACAAGTAATATATAGAGTATGGTCTCATTGAGTTGGTAACCAACGAGATGAAACCATACTCTATTTGTTTTGTAGCATGTCCATTTCAGCTCCCTGTCAACTCTTCCAATAACTGGTAGTTGTAGTACACTATTTATTCTGACAGGTGTTATTTTCAATTAAACGATTTACACCTGTGCTATTACAAAGAGAATTATCAGTGACCATGCTATAAGTAATATTTATAGCATACTTTTTCGAGTATATGCGATTTATACTGCTTCTCGAGGGCCGAGGGCCGCAGGCCCGAGAGTGCAGTTTAAATCGCATATACTCGAAAAAGTATGCTATAAATGTTTTGTACCCATAGCCATTATCAATCTACGCATGTGCAACAAATTTTAGGGCGTTGCAGTTTTCGGTAAAATTAACAGCTCGATCCAATCAAGAAATAGCATTATCACGCGACATGAGTATGACCCATGTTTTGATTATTGTAGCCAATCGCCTTTGTATATTATTGGGCAAATGCCATGTCAAGGAGTGCTGTTTTGGTAATGGTGTAGTCGTTTCGATTGACAGCTGTGTTGTAAATTACAACTGCGCGTGCGTAAAATTGAGTAGACCATGGTATAACTGCCGAATCTGTCATTTATAGCACGGCTGAAATATACCGGCATTTATAGCACGGTTTAGGCTCAGACCTTCAGGTTTATGAAAATTATATCATAAGCAAGAACAAAAGAGCTATGGTACAACTACCAATTATTGGAAGTTATTAAAGTATGGCAGGGAGCTGAAATGGACATGCTTCAAAACAAATAGAGTATGGTTTCATATCGTTTGTTAACTTAAACACCTGGATGGGCTTCGCCCATCTCGATGTTTAAATTAAACAACTCAATGAGACCATATTCTATATATTACATATTTAAACATGGATATAATTAAACACATTGCTTTTGCATTATTGTAAAGGTGATATGTAGCATGTTAGTTGGATCTTCAACACATTTAATAATCTAACATATTAACACAAGTAGTCTCTTACCGTGTAGGGGCTGTGGTGGACATGGATTTACATTTCCATTGCATGTCTACCTAAATATTAGCTAAATGCAGTGTTGTTTTTGTACTGGACTGATGTTATTAAACCTTTATTGTTAAACTGAAGTTAGCATTAACGGACCACAGTCAGTCAACTACATACGCATCAAATCGTTACCGGCTTTAACATGTTTAACGTATTTTATAGATCGTTCAACCATCATCATAATCTGCAGCAAATTGGTAAGAGGAGGAATATTAACTTCATAACTGTGATGATACGGTGCACAGAACTCGACGTGCCTTCTTTTTTTTTATTTCTCATAACTTACTTACTTATTCACTTACGATAAGAACATTATATAGAAGGGGCGATTAAACAATGTGTAGATACTGCTTATGCATTATAATGAATAAAACCTATGTATTAATTATTCGTGTGGTAATAAATATATACTCCTCAAAATAAGTTAAGGACAGCAAGAATATTTCTCCATATGCTTACTATTGAAATATACTGAAAGGAAAAAGAAACGCATAATGGGTATTTCCTCTATATATTGTATGTTTAATATGCTACTGCAAATCATTAGGACTGTCCTTTCGTAAAAAACGTTTAAACAGCACCGAACACACCAATGGCTACCCCTTTAAAGTTTCATTATCGACAGATGGCGCATTTGGCCCAATATTTGGCCCAAGCAGGTGATCAAACTTAGGCTTTAAATGTTGCACTCTGTTAACTTTAAACACAATACTGAAATGCCTTGACTTTTTTCAAACGAAACTTCAACATTTATGAATTTCGTGTAACAAAGTATACTTTGTTTAAAAGGTCTACTATATGACAGAGTTTTCCTTTCAGTAATTCGTTGTGGCCCCATTTTGTACAAAACACGTTGAGATATATCTGGAATATAACGTTGAATTAGGTGTATATAATACTGTAGTATAGACAATTATTTGATTATGCGTTTCTTTTTCCTTTCAGTATATGTTGATATACATTATTCCGTTCATTAAAAAGAGTCCGAGATTTTTGATAATTTCTAAAAATCATGAAATTTCCCCAAAACAACAATACTAAAAGTTTTAATATATTTTGTTCATTTTTTCATTACATTTAGTCACTACCAATGGAAGTATGGACGCGAAATTTAAATTTCCCCCGTAGTTGACTAACCTTTGACAGTTTAAATGCATATACCGAACAGTTTTAAAAAACGCTGATATTTTATCCCATCCAAACTGAAGTATTAATTTTCAAGACCTAGTTGCATATTTGGAATTGCACGCTTATCTGTAGAGTTATTCTAAAGAAATGTTGTCAGATCATGTTAAGGTATCAATAGTCATGAAAATAATACGAAATAACATATTTGGGTGAAAAAAAAAGCATTTTACTGAAATTTCAAAATCTGAGTTTTCAAGTTATTATTTTTCGGTGTAAAATGTTCCTAAAGAATACAGAAACACCGGCGAAACAGTTCCATTTTTGGAATGCATTGTGTATTTAAAATTGTGCGATGATGCAAACTTTAATCTTACTGAAATAAAGAAGGAATGGTCCTTAACTTACTTTGAGGAGTATATATATGTAATAGATAGAGTATGGTTTCATTGAGTTGGTTCATTTAAACATCGAGATGGGCGTAGCCCATCGAGGTGTTTAAATTAACCAACGAGATGAAACCATACTCTATTTGTTTTGTAGCATGTCCATTTCAGCTCTATTTCAGTTATTCTAACTGTTATTCTCACTGTTATTCTCACAGTTATTCTGACAGGTCTTATTTTCAATTAAACGATTTACACCTGCGCCTGAACAAATAAAATTGTCAGTGACCATGCTACAATAAAATATATTCTCAACAAAAGGATTGTCATTTTATATCATTTTGTTCTGCTCAACGCGGAACTAGAGGGTGGAACATGTAGCAAGCATTTATCTCTACCATTTACACTGCAATATTTTTATATTTTTCGTGTTTGTTGATTTTCAAATTCCCGCTTTCATACCTTTTTTTTCATTCTTAATGAATGGTTATAAGGGAACTATAGTCTTACCCGGTGCATTCTAGCAAAATCTTAAAACAAAATTGTATACTTTACACAAACAATAATAACTTATTATTCATAGCAAGGAAATGCGGAAATATTTTGATATGTCAATTTATGAAAGTGGTTTGTGACCGCTACATTTCCTGTTCGATTTTTAAATCTATTTCATTTCGTTTGACGTCATAACGTAAAAACTAAAGTCTATCGGTTCAGTCAAAACTATTTTGGAAATTTCTAATGGAAATTTAAAAAGAATCATTGGAATTGTGTCTATAAAACGTGCAGCACGCCGATTATGAATCCATATTTCATCCGACGAAGCATCATTTATAATTACTGTGTACTGTGGTAAGGACTATTCATATTGAGTTCCCGTTAATAAACTAGTCTTAAAGTAAGCCGGTGTAGTTTAGTGGGTAGAACGATAGACTGTGAATGGGATTTGTTGTAGTTTACAGTTTTCCTAGCCGCCTTTTTTTGCCACTGACCTTTCCATTTGCGGTAGCCTTATTGTCAATCCTTTTATGTTTGTGATGTAATATCTTGATGCTTTCTAATCATCTTGGTAATTATTGTTTGTTACCATGGTTATTGTGCATGCGTTTGGGTGATTGCGGGCATTGAATGCTGCATTTATTTTCAGTTCGACTTTTATAACTACTTTTTAGTGCGTCGGGTATGCAGGGATTTAAATTTGCCACGGGTATCGGAGTTTAGCCTATGGTCAGTACTTATCTATTCGATAGTAGAAGTTCATATTCCTGATCTGCTAAAGAACAAATCAATTTCATTTATGTTAAAGAACAAATCAATTTTATTTATGTTAAATAATACGGCTATGTTATCGTGATTATATGACATATAGAGCTGTACAGCATTAAAGCAATTCACTTTGAGTAACCTCCAGCGGCCCTTTATGACACTGACTGTTCGAAGGCGTTAGCTCTATTGTCAACCATTTTGTGTTTGTGATGTTATATCTTGCATTTTATTCATCTTTGTAACTGTTGGTGTTACTATGAGTGTTTGTAACTGTTGGTGTTACTATGAGCGTTTGTAACTGTTGGTGTTACTATGAGTGTTTGTAACTGTTGGTGTTATGTCCTTGTATGCTACATCTCCTGTTCAACTGTTATATCTACTTGATGCACTGCAATCCAATACTGTCTAGTAAAAGGAGAAAAATAATTACACATTTACACACTAATTTTCTTGCGAAAAAAACCCACCAACAACAAACAATTTAAATATGGACGATTTTGAATCAACCTGCTGAGTACACATACTATATCTGTACTGCATTTTAACATGCTGATTACACATACTATATCTGTACTGCATTTTAACCTGCTGAGTACACATACTATATCTGTACTGCATTTTAACATGCTGATTACACATACTATATCTGTACTGCATATTAACATGCTGATTACACATACTATATCTGTACTGCATTTTAACATGCTGATTACACATACTATATCTGTACTGCATTTTAACATGCTGATTACACATACTATATCTGTACTGCATATTAACATGCTGATTACACATACTATATCTGTACTGCATATTAACATGCTGATTACACAAGTCATACTATATCTGTACTGCATATTAACATGCTGATTACACATACTATATCTGTACTGCATATTAACATGCGATACAGAGAGTTAAATTTGACATGTTTCATGCTCGAAGTATGAGAAAACGTGACGGTATTGTTAAACTGAATAGCTCCAAAAAAAAAAGAAAAAAAAAAGAAAAAAAAGTTTAAATATTATATCAACGATGTGGCTAATTTGACTGACACCGAATTCATAGTGCCTCATTAACGCGAGAGCGGGGCAATTAAAATTAAGCTGGCTTTCTTTTCAAACATAAACACAAATATCCTATGCCCATAATTTCATGTAAAACGCGAAAAATGTCATTTTGTACGGTATCTCAATGACGTTAGCACAGACTGCATATTAAATGTTGATGTTATGTTCATCACCGTATAATAATTCATAACAAAACAAATAACAGTTACTAAAATGCTAAACAGACTAAATTGAGGATAACAGAACAATCAGAACAGAGGAGTTATTGATTTATCTAATTTAAAATTGAATCCATTGGAGATCATTCTCATCTAATTGTTTGCCCTTTGAGCATATTTTAGGGCTTATATCCCATTCGTTTAATGTTTTTTTCATCCTTGGTGTAATTGATTCCCAGAATTTCGCAATTGTTTGCACACAACATGACCTATTTATGTGGCAACATCCAGTTAAAGCAGATATTCAAGTCGAACGGGAAATGTAGCATTCCGAGTACACACTTTTATACCCCATCTAACCCCTTCTCCAAGAAGAGAAATCGGGGTTGGCTGGTGTATGAAATAAAACAAAATTTCAGATTAAAAGGTATGCATATTGTAAAATTAAAACATTAAATAGGTAATTTGAAGCAGGTTATCGCATCTTTTTCAGTAAACATGTTTTTAAACATGTTTTATTGTGGAAATATCGGTTATAAAATCCTGCTAGTATTACCCTTCCCATCGTTTAATGAAATAAGGCGGGACCACGTAATGTTAACATATCAATGGTATACAATTTTGAGCAGATATTCAAGTCGAACGGGAAAATTAATGTAGCATTCAATAACCACAGTCAGTCAAACACACACACTGAAACAAGTCACAATTAAGATGATACATAAGAGGCAAGGCATGTGACATCCCAAACTGTTGACAATATGCCTACCGCCTTGGAACGGTCAGTGGCAAGATATTTAAGAGGCAAGGTATGTGACATCCCAAACTGTTGACAATATGCCTACCGCCTTGGAACGGTCAGTGGGAAGATATTTAAGAGGCAAGGTATGTGACATCCCAAACTGTTGACAATATATCTACCGCCTTGGAACGGTCAGTGGCAAAAAGGCCTCTGGGGTTACACTTTTCAAGCAATTATAGATTCATGTATTCATGCGCTACATGTAGTTACTGCAGTGTTGTCTGTTGATCAGTGAGTTGAGATTGCCCTAAAAGACGCTTTCCGTAATAATACCATTGCGTTAATGAACCTGTTCGATATTCAAAAGCATATCCGAGTTTGTAATATAGTGACATCGGGTTCACGGAAATGATGGTTCGTTGACAGTTATCACAAAGCAGGGTTCTATGCAATAAAACAATGTTGTTGATGACTCTCCAAAAAATAGGTAATATGCTCTGGTTGATGCTTATCGTTAATAAGGGTATAGGCCGTTTCGTACTTTGGACGTTTCGTACCCAGGATGTGTTTGTACCCAAGGTAGTCTGTACATTTCATAAGATTATTTGCCAGTAGAACATACACATTTTATTTGCTACACAATTAAAGGTTATTAAAACAATTATAATTTGCATTAAGGATAATGACGATAACTTCGCTTGTGATAATTGCAAAAGCATTACCAGGTAATTGACCAATATACACGTAGTTTCTCTTGGATGATTGAAATAAGTGATCAAGTAATCAAACATTATACACCTTTAAAGAGACATACATCTTTGTAGGCGTGGTATGTTTTCATTGCAAGTTCACCACCTCAAGTCTTAATTGGTTATTTCGCATCGATCAAATTTAACGCAGTATATTATTTACTTTATGGACATTGAGTTGTGCATTGTTATAATTCATAGAAAAAAGGTTTGCAACTCTCGGGGCTCGAACACGAGATTTTCTAATTTACAGTGAGACTTTCTAATCACTGAATTATAGGGGCTTCTTGAGAGCAAGAAATAATTAGTTCCATTTATTATAATGCAAAATAGCTTGGACGCACCTCAAGATGTATTATTATATAATCCATCATGTGGCACAGGTAAGTTAACCTGGTGTAATAATATATTTTATCAAACTGAAATTAGCATTCCTTCTCAAAATATGTTTATTTGGCGTTGAAATGTGTGTGTGCGTGTTTGCACTAGTGATTGCGTAATGCCGATTTAGTTTTATGGAAACCGAGGCTTTGCCTGATTAAAACAGTTATATACCGAGGGTTGGTATTTCCTGAACCGGATACCCATGATTGATACTTTTTCTTGCATATCATTTACATTCTGTCGTCAACAACCAACGTTTTGCAAGTTTATGTACACAATGACGTCATGCAACTGTCATTTTTGGTATCAGCTCACGACTTTTATCTCCCCTTTGTGTAAGATCAGGCTTTCCATCACCCTTGTAAAACGCGGATAACCGTATCCGGTATGCAAGAAAAGTAGGTGAAATCGAAATGTAGCATCCATAAAACAAAGTCATCCAAAAACACGCATACAACAACAAACATTTCCAAGAAATAGTAGTGGATTTACACGAGCTATAAGATATGAAATAAATTACAGTATTATGCTTAGGTTCCAAGCTATGAAATAAATTACAGTATTATGCTTAGGTTCCAAGCTATGAAATAAGTTACAGTATTATGCTTAGGTTCCAAGCTATGAAATAAATTACAGTATTATGCTTAGGTTCCAAATGGCTCACGATCTATTTTCGCACAAGCTGCTACATTTGATGGCTTCTTTTACTTACAAATATCTATTTGAAAATGGGCACACGCAACTGAAGATTATACCTAATAAAAACCATAGTTATTGCATATATATATTACTTTATATGATGGGGAGACTGGTACTTGGACAAATAACATCATAATAGTATGTAATAACAAAACATTAGTACGGAAACAAGACTTACAAGTTATTTCCTATCCTTTTTGCCAGATAAAAACCGAATGCAAAACTATGTTAATGTTTCAAGATAGTTGTATTACCATTACGTGGTCCCGCCTTAATTCCATTAAGCGATGAGAAAGCTAATCTAAGCAGGGTTTTATAACGGATATTTCGACAACACGTTTAAAAACATTTTTTACTGAAAAAATGCGATAACCTGTAGAAATAACCTATACAATGTTTTAATTTTCACAATATGCAAATGTTTTAAGCCGAAATTAAGGTTTTATTTCATACCCCAGCCAACCCCGTTTTCGCTTCTTGGAGAAGGAGTCGGATGGGGTATGAAAGTTATTACTCGGACCACGTAATGTTTCCCCTTGTCTACTGTATTTATAGATATAAATCATGGAATTTTATTCACTTAATGACAATTCTTATAAAGAACGTTCCATAACCAGGAGCCGTGATTGTAAATGTGTAAATTTAGTTCTCTAA
Source organism: Cyrtodaria siliqua (assembly GCA_037043455.1). Taxonomy (NCBI): domain Eukaryota; kingdom Metazoa; phylum Mollusca; class Bivalvia; order Adapedonta; family Hiatellidae; genus Cyrtodaria; species Cyrtodaria siliqua. Next base: position 115,784 of record JAWPHD010003584.1, read on the forward strand.
CATTTCATTTTATGTTATGAGTTATTTAGTGACTAACATTTGATATCAGTCTTGGTTCATCATATGACTCATATTTAGAGTGATTTGCACAAAGCAGGCAAACCACATTTACTTAATCTTGAATTACCGTGACCTACATTTACACTTCGATAAATGCATTTAAACGTTTTGGTTAACGTTTGCACTTAAAAGTAGATACAGAAAATGTAACATTCAAAATAACAACATAATGCCATAGGTTTGTGTTTATATAGTTCCTCCTGAAAGCGCATAGCTTTTATTGATTACATCTAACTTAAAGGGACACATGGCAAATCAGGCATTAAAAGTAGTAGAGCGATTTATTAAGCATCATCAGTAGGCAATATAAGTAAAACACCTAAATGATCATGTATATATAATATTAAAAAGCAAAAGCCTAGAAAGCCACAAAGTAAGTACTCAATGACTTGGCAGATGCCAAAACAACAAGAGAACAACCCGTTATAGGCTACGACAAGACAGGATTAAAGACAAACACCAAACGCTACCGTCCTATAAGGAATTCGGTACTTTCTATCAAACTGCATTCTAGACTATGAACACACAGAATAATAAAGTTGAGTTCTGGACAAAGCTTTTTTGATGTTAGCTTATGTTGGTAATTTCCTTCTACTTACAAACAAAACTATGCACTTAAATAGACAGTTACATGTATTAAACAGTCAAAACCGGACAAGACGTCATTGTTGTGTCTGCGAATATAGATTATGCTTAGCTTTCATTTTCCAGTGAGATTTGGCATATACCGGACAGAACACTTGACGTGTGGTATTTGAAAAAATGTGTTTTGGCATATTTGTGATTTAACATTTGAAAAAGTTGAATTCCCTAAACTGTAAAATAAAATAAGAAACACATGTTGATCCTTTAACACCACCCCATCCAACCCCACCTCACCGGCTTCAGTTTTTATGGCATTTTTGGACTTTAGTTATTTTCATTTTTCAAATCGAAGTATAGGCCCGGGCCTATATGGCCTTATAACAGCTACGCCAATTAATCTAGTATTCACAGAACTCAGCCATCCAGAAGCATTTAAAAGTAGATATAAAAGTCGAACTGGAAATGTAGCATTCAAGGATCACGGTCAACCAAAATCACTCTTAGAAACAAACAACAATTACAAAGGTGAATAAAAGGCATCAAATGAATTCACAAACATAAAATAGTTGTCAATATGTTACCGTCTTGGCAAAAGGAGGCGCTGGGAGTTTAAACCAGGTTCTAGGGTGCACCAAACCTCACTCTTACCCTACTGTAATCCCAACAAAACGGGACAGTGTAAATAAAGATATCCCCGCCAGGTTGTATTTCTCTAACAAACAATGCAGCATAAAACAATTACATGGATATACAGAATTGACTTCACAAAGGTTTGACAACAACAGGGGTACCGCCTTGCAACGGTCAGTGGTAAAAGGGGTGGCAATGGCTTCATCCCACACACTCACACCACAGTTTGCGTATCTAATATGTTTAACATATTCTAGATGAACATAAATACACAAGTTGTACTTACCTGACTACCTTGTTGTACTACCTTACGAAATCACACACACACACACATACACACACACAGTTTGCTTATCTCATATTTTTAACATATTATAGATGAACATAAATACACAATTTGTACTTACGAAACAATATAGTGTTTCTTTTACGTCCATACCAAAGAGAATGACATAACATATGCATATCATTATAACAAAATAATGGAAAATAATTAGACTAGACCGAATCTGTCACAGAACCATTACAGACATTCACCGCGGATATTATCATGTTAGTTCATTATTTTGAATGCTACATTTTCTATATCTACTTTAACCAAAACGTTTAAATGCAGTTATCGAAGTGTAAATGTAGGTCACGGTAGTTCAAGATTAATTAAATATGGTTTGCATAGTCATATGAAGAGCCAAGACTGATATCAAATGTTAGTGATATCAAATGTTAGTCATTAAGTAACTCACACCATAAAATGTTAGTCATTAAATAACTCATTACACATTTACAATCACGGCTGCTGTTTATGGAAAGTTCCTTATAAGAATTGTCATTAGGTGAATAAAATACCATGCTTTAGATCTATAAATACAGAAGTCAAGTGACAAGTAATACGACTATCTTGAAACATTAACATAGTTTTGCATTCACTTTTTATCTGGCAAAAAGCTTATGAAATAACGTGTTAGTCGTGTTCCCGTACTATTGTTTTGTTATTACATACTATTATTATGTTATTTGTCCAAGTACCAGTCTCTTCATCATATAAAGCAATATATATATGCAATAACTATGGTATATTCATCTCATTTTATAAGTATTATTTCCATTTGCAAATAGTAAAAGAGGTCATCAAAAGTAGTAGCTTGTGTGAAAATAGATCGAGAGCCATTTGGAACCTAAACAAAATGCTGTAATTTATTTCATAGCTTATAGCTCGTGTATGACATGTCTGTTACTATTTCTTGGAATTGTTGTTGTTGTTTGTATTGTAAGCGTGTTTTTGGTTGACCTTGTTCTATCGATACTATATTGCGATTACACATACTATTCTTGCATACCGGATACGGTTATCCGCGTTTTACATGAGTTACGGAAAGCCTCATCTTACACATGGGGGAAGATAAATGTCGTGTGTTGATATAAAAAATGACAGTTGCATGACGTCATTATGTAAATAAACATGCACAAATTTAGTAGTCGGGACGCCAATGTGCAGAATGTGAATGATATGCAGGAGAAGGTATCAATCATGGGTATCCGGTTCAGATAGGGAAATTCCAACCCTCGGTATATAATGTTTTATCGGAACCGAGGCTCTGCTATACAAAAGTTATACCTCGTGTTGAAACTGCCTATATTCACCGGATATACATGAAGATTCTTATTCAGCTGCCGAAGGCAGCTGACTCTTATATAGCTTTAGAATATGTCTATGGTTAACAGACTGTGAATCCTGTAGCCGACAATAAGCATGCATTACAACTTCAATTCCTAGGGAACCCGTCTAAAAAACTTGAATGGTATAAATACATATTTTTCAATGTTCAAAGCTTGCCGTTTTATTGCCTCAAATGACGTTTTCGTAGAGCAGTCTACTAAAGTGTAGAATTGCGGCAATATTTCCGGGATCTTCACGTCCTGGATGTTTTAGGGAGGATAATGAAACCGTAAGTCAAACTGAATGAAACCGCAAATATTGGAATGGAATTCTGTATTTTAATGGAATAATACCTTTTTATGGAATAATACCCATTTATAATGCGGCATTCTCGTAAATACCGCCTTGTTATACACTCGTCGATGGGTTTATTCGCTGCCTATATGGTTTTCATAATTGCACATGTAATGGTAAGGTAGCAATGAACAGTTTCTTTGAGTTTTTTCACTTTGATAACGCAATCTTATAATTACACAAAGTGACACGTTTATCTCTTTTGTAAAGCACACGCTAACGCACACGCATCCCTTACATGTGAACACCAGTATTTATGTGCTGATGTGTACTTCTAGCACTTCGTGCTCCAAAGTTTGACTGTAATCAGTATCTAAGGCAATTCAATGTATTTGAACAGAGAGAAACGAGGTCGTCCACCTTGATTCAAAATGTTTGGTAGGAACAACTGATGGTAAAACTCGGGAAGAATGTGCCTGGTAAGAAAACAAAACGGTCGTGGTGTGTTTACGTCAACATTATTTTTTTCAATATTGTTTTAACACCCGTGACTTGATATGTTATTATGTTAAACTTCGTTTCCAGTCCCTACCCAGATATATGCTATTTCCTCTCGGCAGCTATTTTACGTTTGCGTAAAACTTTGCTTGTATTGTTCTTATATTGTTTACTTTAATTAACATTAGAAAGAAATCGTGCAGGAAGTATAGCATTCAAACAAATACAGCCATCCAAAACACACATTAATCAACTTAATGCATACTTATGATTGCTTGTTATCATTTTTAACTTTAATCCATCCAGATTATGTTTTTTGAAACATTGCGTAGTTTGTACTTAAGTTAAGTATAATTGACGTAGATACGAACATAAAAAATGGCGACATTCGATGGTGTGGCTCTGTCTTACACTATGCATGATCCCCGTATAGGATTGGTCTACTGTAGAATGACCGATCTATTGAATGATAACTATGTTTTCTAAAAACTTGTAATGAGAAAAAGTTATCATGTTGTCTCTTTACATAAATCATTCTATTATACAGTAAAGACGGAAAATCAAAAGAAAAGGTTAATCAATGTGTAAATATCGATTATCGAGTGTTTTTGTGATCTTAAATATGTCATATAACGGCGAAATTACACTACAATACCGCAAATCAAAACTCTATCCAGGTGTTCATGTCATGTAATAAAGTATATGGTACAATTAAAAGTATATGTTTATTGAGATACTCGTGATTGAATATGTGTTAAATGAATTGTGAGTTGGTAACTCTTAATTCGACGCTCCAGTTTTGGGGTCTGGCCTGGCTGGTTAATGCCGTTTATGTTGTAGAGTTTGGATTCTCAAAATATATGTTATATATATTTACCTCGTCGTCAGTAGGTTTGGAAATGGTATACATATTTTGTAAAATTTGACTGTTGTTGGCGGGATAGCTATTTTCATTTTATATATAAAAACAAGTGTATAACTGACAAACAATAAAAATCCAAAGAAATAAAACCCCTGTTCATTTCTCTTAGGGAAATACACTGTATATAAATAGCATCAATGAAAAACTGTAATATAACAGCTTCATAAAATGCTTGTATTTTTGGTCTATAATGTTCGTTTGATATAGTGTCCACTAGTCCTGCATACTTGCTCGCATACTTTCTATGCAAATCCAAACAATAAAGTTCGGCACTGTCACACAACTTCAGCAATACTTAACAAGTCCATTGAACGATGTTATTAATGGTTTGCTTTCCTGCAGACATTACCCAGGAACCTAGCTTATCTGCTGACATTTAGTATCAGCTAAATTTGAAAACTTGCCACACATCGATACAATTAATCGTTAACTTCCTTCTTAATGGCATAGTGCACATAGATGGACTTAACATTTATTTCCTTAGTAAGCGCGCTTCAGTTCTAAAGACTGTTCTTAAACTGGTATTTACTCATGAATCTGAATGTGTCATAATTAAAACAATTTCAATTCGACGGTTTCATGTATTTCAGCGAAAATTGGATTCGTAGAATACTAGATTTTATCTACCCTGTGTTATGTTAATCCAACAATTCCTGTTCGACGTTTATATCTACTTTCGTACAGTTACATCGATATATATATATATATATAATAATGTATATGTGTCGATTACAAGTAACGTTTTTCCACGGGTCCTTAAAACATCCGTGGCTGAAACTCTTTATTCAACGGTACAGTTCTGGGGTTTAGCCCGGCTGGTTAAAGCCGTTTATGTTATGTCTACAGAGTTTCTATTCTCAAATTATGTAAGTTAAATATATACCTCGTCGTCAGTAGGTATAGAAGCGGTGTACATATATATGTTGTTGAGTTTGACGTGATAGCTACTTTAATGTCCTTAAATAACTTCAAATAGCAATAACAGTGTTTTCCCTTTCAGTGCAAATTAGGCAATGTTGGTTATCGATAGCTGGAAATATATTTGATATAATAAAAACACAAAAAAGAGTATAATAATGGACCTTTGGAAAGGGCCGAAACGACACATACGAAATATTCCAGTCTCGGTTTGATTGAGACTGTCCATGAGCGGTAGTGTAATATGCTAGCTACCGCTCACGCCCTCTAGCCCCGGGTTGAGCAAATCTCAATATTCATAAAAATCAACAGTACAGAATTTTAACCATCCCGAAGATGGCAAGCATATGGCGGTGGATATAGCAATATTTGTATCTTTATTTCATCCCCTATATCCAGCGGCGTATGGTCCCAGGATCTAATAAAATTGTATGCGCCGAAGAGCGAAATAAACAAAAAATAATTTAGTTGGGAGCAGCGGTTATGAAGCCAGCGTATCACAAGTAACAGCCAAAAGACTAAATTAAAAAGCAGACAACATATCCTATGAGTGGTTAAACAATACCCAGAGCCTTTTATCGGCCGGAGTAGTGGAACCACCGAATCGAAAATTAAGTAAGAAAGCAAAAGAAATTGAAAATGTACCACCGATCACTAAATATAAGTATAGGGCTCAGCGACCTCCAAAGATCGAATGAATAACAGTACTGATTGCAAGCGCGCGGAGACGTTTTACTGCCGCCACACTGCACAATCAACGCCACTGTGCTATAAAAAATAGTATAATAATGGACCTTTGGTCACAATCTTAACTAAAGATTGATACGTCTCGTTACAACGGAGATATGGCCTGTTTGTACCAAGTATGCACATAACCGCCTTTATTAATGTTCTTAAGCACTAGGACTCTATCGATTTTATCAGTACAATAACCTGTATACTGTAATTAAAATGATTTTTTTAGGCACTTTTGAAGCAACAATTCTGTACATGTCCGCCATTTTATGATGTAAGATAAATAGCTTAAAATTGCACTAAATTGAAGTTTCCGTTCAGGTCAGCCTGGGATGTCGAAAATACGGAAACAATGATATTGAAAACACAAAGAAAATTAACAATCTGAACTAAAGACTGATACGTCTCGAGCGAATCCACTAAGCGACTCTAATATAACTATCACCAAGCAAATATGTTAATATAACCAGACTACTACTAAAAGGTTTTATTTATACTGGCCGTATGGCACGAGGCCTTTTGGCCAGTTTTGCAATAGAAGATTATTCGGATGCGTGGGGTCTATGGAGAGTCCAGCGTCGTATGTAGTTTCATTCCATTCAAAGTAGATTAGGACAGACAGCAGAGTTGATGAGAAGATTCCATCGTTGATAGTTTTAAAGAAGATCAGAAAAATTAGATTGAAATTGAATATTATTGCCCAATGGAATTGCCTCTCAGAATTGTGAAGTAGGTCAATCAATGTTAGCTTTAGTGAAAGGACTCTTCCTGGGGAACGTGAATTCCATATTTTTATTTCTATTATGTTGGGACAAGGACACCAAAGAGTGAGGTAGACATCCTATTTATTAAAATGTCGACACCAAGAGTCACCAATGAATGTATTTACCTGTCCGTTATGTACAGTAGTAAACGGAATCGTGACGAGCGAGCTATTATATCACATATCTCTAGAAGTTTACAAATATTCGAAAAATTATTAACATATGTACATTATCCATGTTATGTCTGATCGTTGCTCCCTTGTATCAGGCTTTTTATTCAATAAAATATATCATCTTTATTAAAAGCTATACAAAGTAATAAAAATACCCAGTGCAGTTCGTCGGGCACTTCTCCCCAGCCTTCGAATCCTCTCTTTACAAGAGAGACCTTCGTCTGAAGAGGGTTGCTTGTCCACAAAAAACTAAGGGGAGGTCACACTGGGGAGGGCAACGATCAAAGGGATACAGAGATATTATGTGAGATAATGGGGCGAAAAATAATGACGGATAACTGTCAGTAAAATGAAAATTAATAAAACAATTCTGTTAAATCATGTTGATATAAATATTTATAAAGTGTATATTCAACTACCTCAGGTTATTGTTAGATAACAAAATACATGTAAACGAAAGTATGCAATCGGTATTATCGAGCCCAGCAGACAAAACATACCAGCTGATCCACTGGGCCGTCGAACATTTTAGTTTTATTGCATTTTATATATGAAAGTATATTCATATAACCAGAGTATAAAAAACAAAACTTTTATACCAAAGGAAACAGGAGGAAACACGTGTGAACAAGTAAGCCAAACAGGGCCTGGCACTAGCAATACTTACGAAAGTGAGCAGTTTAGTAGTGGGTAATACAATAATTAACTATAACCACGCATGGTATCATTTATAATTTGATTATCGATCGATACTAGGTATTCTATCATCTTAATGAAAAATAAGAACCCAACAGAACATATTCAACCCTTCTTAACTGTGATGAGTTACACTATACTGACTATAATTAACATGATTTAATATATATATATAGATTATTACGTATACATATTTTGTATGACGATGTACTATGAACAAGACTAATATATTCTGAACTAGTCCAGCTCATAATCAAATGATTACAGGGATGTTAATCTGACTTCTGAACTAAGTAGAACCACCGTCCATCCATTGTTTCAAATACGTATTGTATGACTCGAGCGGAAACCAGCGATGTAGCGACACCCATTTTCGTATAAAGTCAATTACCAAAGTTGTTTTGCATATTTGTTGAGATGTCTAAACTCTAGTTTTGCAACGATAATAGTACATTAAATGATTAATAAAACAGATGTTTGCGCGTTTACGCATGTATATTAATGGTTTTGGGAATAAACAAATTTAGTGGCAGCCTAGACTTTGTATAAATCATAAATGGTAAACCAGTCTGTAAATTTTGAAAATTGCAATTCATATGTTGTCTCCAATTGAAAACTATCAATTAATTTACACTTACCATAATGTGGCCGTATAATATGCAGACCTATACTGAAACGCAAAAGAAACGCAACTCGGGAATTTCCGCTATATATTGTATGTACAATATGCTGCTTTTAATCGAATGGTACATGGATACGTCAGAGCTTTCCTTTCGGAAAAAAAATACTAAAACAACACATAATACAACAACTAGTATTCCTTCAAAGTTTCATTGTTGACAGAGTACGCGTTTGGCATGTGAGCGAACTTAGGATCCAATATTTTGCAAACTCTACGTTAAATACAGTACTGAACTGGCTCAGTGTTCCAAAGAGGAACTTCAACATTTATGAATTTCTTGTTACAAGGTGTAGAGTGATTAAAACGTCTAGAACATCACAGCTTTGTGCTTTCTATAATTAACTGCAACTTTTTTTTTACAAAACATCTAGGGATTTCTTTGGAATAGTATGTGGAATTAAGTGTGCAGTATATACAATATATATTGGAAATTCCCGAGTTGCGTTTCTTTTGCGTGTCAGTATATGTTCTACGTGTGATTGTCATACTTAGTCTATGCTTTAGTTACTTTAGAGAAAAAGAAGAAGAAGAAATTGTATTGACTTACACTTTTACGTAGCTGTTCATCATATAAACATACATTTTTACAAATATAATATAAACACAATGACAATGTTAATACAAGTTCGCCAATTCATATCTGAACGGCTCTATAATTTCATAAATACGCTGCATTCAAAGTATTAATGAGATAATATATATACGGTAATATGAAATATTTCGTAATGATACATCTGTTTCCATTTTACATGTTCTTTTTAATGTTTATTATGATACTGGTATTATTCCTACTGAATGGGGAAAAGGTATTGTTAATCCCATTCCTAAATCGTCAACTAATGATCCACGTGATCCTATGTCTTACAGAGGCATTACACTTGCTCCATCTATGTATACATTGTATTGTTATATGTTAAATCAAAGATTGTCTACCTGGACAGAAGCAAACAATATAGTAGCATATGGACAAAATTGGTTTAGAAAAAGGAAAAGTACTACGGATCATCTATCGTCATTAACTAATATTATTGAAACCAGAATAAAAAAGAAACTTTCAACGTTTACTGCATTTGTCGATTTCAAAAAAGCATATGACACTGTAAATAGAAATCTGTTGTGGAATAAACTTTATGACTTAGGGATAAATGGTAAAATGTTGAATGCAGTTATGTCTTTATATGCATCTGTTTCATCCTGTGTGCGTATAAATGGTTTAAATACAGAATGGTTTATTGTTACAACGGGATTAAGACAAGGTTGTTGTTTATCCCCATTGCTTTTTAATTGCTTTATTAACGATTTAGCATTAAAATTGAAGTCGTTAGGTCTAGGAGTAGATATTGGTGATGGGGATAAAGTATGTGTTATCATGTATGCGGATGATATTGTACTGCTGTCCGAAAATGAAACAGATTTACAGCTATTATTAAATACACTAGATGATTGGTGTGAAACCAATTGTATGTCAGTCAATATAAATAAAACTAATGTGGTGCATTTTAGACCAAGATCAAAACGACAGACGATTTTTGAATTTAAATGTGGCGGATCTGATATAATTATAAAAAATAAATATGTATATTTAGGCCTTGTTTTAGACGAAAATCTCAATTATAATGTAACAGCTTCATTTGTTGCACAGTCAGCCAGTCGCGCGTTAGGACTGTTAACTTCAAAATATAAAACAGTTGGAGGGATGCCTTATAAAGTTTATACTAAACTATTTGATTCGCTGGTTTGGTCTATTATAGCTTATGGTGCAGCAATATGGGGTACTCAAACCTACTCTTGTATTGAAGCCGTACAACATAGAGCAATGCGAGTATTTTTGGGTACGACAAGGAACACACCATCAGCTGCAATGGCAGGAGATATGGCATGGCAACCGGTTTGTGTTAGACAAATAATTGCGGTATCAAATTACTGGGTACGATTGAGTCATATGCCAAATATGTGTTTCAATAAACGAATATTCAATTATTGTTTTAATAGTAAAGGTTCTAGATGTAAAAATTGGTGTTATAAAGTTTTAAATAATTTTTCAAAAATTGAGTTCCGAGTGTAATTAACCCTATTGTTAAACGTAAATTTTTAGATGATGTTAAGAGTGCATCTCTACATCAGTTTATAATAAACTGGAATGTAAATATTAACTCGGAACGTGGTAGTAGTAATATTGGTGGCAATAAATTACGTACTTATAAGTTATTTAAAACTACATTTGAAACAGAAAGGTACTGTATACTAATACTACCAAGAAATCATAGGTCGGCTTATTCTAGATTCCGTTGTGGCGTAGCACCAATTAGATTAGAGACTGGAAGATATGAAAGACTTCAGATTAGTGAAAGAGTTTGTCCATTTTGTAATGTTCAGGTGGAAGATGAGTTACATGTTATGATAACCTGTCCTTTATATCATGATATCAGAGCTAATTTATATGATAAAGCAATAAGCCTAAATCCCAATTTTAATAACTATACAGATGAACAAAAATTAGTATATTTATTCACAAATGCAGACTTAATTCGTGTATGTGCCAAATCCTGCTACTTAATTCTTCTACGTCGATCTAGCTTTTTGTATCGCTAGTCTTTTTTCCTTTTTAAATAATGCCAAACAATGTCAATTTTATATATGTAAATAATGTCAATCGTTTTTATCATATCGTGATTCTGTTTTATTTTCTTCTATGAAAATGATGCTAATCAGTTCCTTTTTGATCTGATCAAAGGGGATAAATGATTCTTTAATTTTGTTTTAACTAATGCGCAATAGTGCTTTGTTTATTTTGTCAAATCTTACAATACGCATTCTTAGTACATATTTTATAGATAGATTAGCATCATTTACATAGTCTTAATGTGTAATATATATGCTAATATCGTTTGAGTTTGATGTTATTAGCTACTTTAAAAATATGTTGATGGTTTTATAACTATAGTCTCTTATAATTCTAATTAGAATGGCATGGCTATCTTATAATGTTTACGATGTTTTATTTATGTTTGTATTTATTGTAAACCATGATGAGACTTTAATAAAGAAATATATAATATGCGATAATGAGTAACGAACGTCAGATAATTAGTGGCCAATAAGTGTTAATTAGTGTTAATTAGTGTTGATCAATGTAAGCCACTGATCTGATTTAGCATCAGATCAGTGACATACTGATTAAATGTGGCCTGAGTGGAATATGGGATTCGCAGACCTTTCCCAACACTAAATGGTTGAAGTGTTCAGTAAATCAAAAACAAAAAAAGATTTATTCTTAAATGAGTAGTATTCTAAAATAATGAATTCGAGCAACAGCAATTTAAACATAAGTTTTGCTTTGAAAACTATCTTACCAACGCACCATATTCTTTGTTAAAGTATATAACCAAATTCAGAATAAGAAATCACAGGGAAACTGGCAACTGGAATAAAACTCCGTATAATCGTAGAATATGCCAGCTTTGCAAAACGAGTTCCATTATCTGTTTGTATGCCGCGAATTCAAATCTCAACGTAGTAAATATATCAGTCCAGAATATTTTAAAAGACCCAATGTATACAAATTTGATAATTTAATAAAAAACAGAAAAATAATGCAGGGTTTAGAAAATTGTGTAATTTATTAAAAACATCATGCAAAGAGTCAAATAAATAATATTCATGTTGTTATGTAATACTGTTTGTTTTTGTTTAATTATGTAATGGTTTCGACTTATTATTTTGCCATGCATTTGCCAACAAATAAATGAAAAACTTTCCCATATATGTGTATACAAAACAGATCTCTAGTTATATGATAAATGAGGACTACCTGGGAGATCATTTCTTCTCCCAGCTATTACCAAATTGCATTACTCTTTTGTAATTAACCATGTCATATTATATCTATAATATCTGTTTTCTATTATACTTATGAGCCTCGATGATGATTTAAATGTTCTTATACATACCTCATATATTCCTGTAAATGTAAATTGAGTGAATAAAATATATTGTATTGTATTGTATTGTATTGTATTGTATTGTATTGTATTGTATTGTATTGTATTGTATTGTATTGTATTGTATTGTATTGCATTGTATTGTATTGTATTGTATTGTATTGTATTGTATTGTATTGTATTGCATTGTATTGTATTGTATTGTAATCTATTGTATTGTATTGTATTGTATTGTATTGTATTGTAATCTATTGTATTGTATTGTATTGATCGTATCAATCCTTGTTAGAATATACGAAACCAGAATCAAGAATGTGTGTAGCTATAGCGCATGGCAGATTGATTAAATGATCATGTTGATGGATAAATATGATAGGAGAAGAAAATCTTTAACAACCGACTTTTCCAGTCAAAAGAAAGAACAAATAGATGTTCGATTCCATTTGATCTTCACTTTAATCAGGGATTATTCCCTGCTTAAATCCTAAAAGAAAATCTCAGAAGTGTGATTCATTCCTGAGGTTTATAATATAATTTAAACAAAACGCACAATGGGACGTAAATGTAGCTCGTTGATGAAGTTGTTATCTCAATTCCGCACACAATTAATTATTATTTTTATTTTGAAATGTAGTTTTTATATTAATCGTTGAAAAATGAAATATGCTTTGTAAACAATAATTACTTGAATACACCCTCACACACACATTTTAAGTATTATTATAATATACAATGTTTAATGCAATACATGTTCTCAATGAAAAAATGTGGTCAACCTCTGCTTAGAAAAAAAAACCCACTGAAAATGATATACTACTGCTAATGTACGGATTTACTTTTCCAGATCAATAACACTAAATTATTTGATTAAAGTCATTTTATTATTATTATTTTTAAAATATGCAAATGTGCATGCAACATATTTAGTAAATGTTAGTTAATTAGTATCAAATTTTGCGCGAATAGCAGGCATAATACTGTTACTGCAGTAACCAGATGCATGTACACAGTACGCTGTACGTATGCAGTACTATTGTACCGATTCAGTAAAGGTATTTTAATTTTTAATACAAATTTACATGCAACACATTTAACTTATGTAAAATATGATCAACTGCTCAACCCCGGGCTAGAGGGCGTGAGCGGTAGCTAGCATAATTTCACTACCGCTCATGAACAGTCTCAATCAAACCGAGACTGCAATATTTCGTATGTGTCGTGCTCGGCCGTTTCCAAAGGTCCATTATCATACTCCTTTTTGTATACATACAAAATAATACAAAGAGAAGAAGAAGCACTTTATTCCAAAATCAGTAAGCCATAGACCCATGTGATCATACAATATATACATATACATTTTTAACAGACGTCGCAAGATTCGTACATACCTGTATTAACAAATATCAGATGCAAAAACACAGTTATACTGTTTAATTCCTTTTAGAGAACAAAAACAGAAAACAAAAATAAAAACAAAAAACATGAACAAGTCAGAATTTCCATTAAAAAATTCACGGGGAAGGTGACTAAACATATATAAATATATCAGTGTTATGGAACCATATCTATGTCACGAACATATAAGCACATACACATACATTTCAAACACAATCAAAAATGCATAAAAAGTAATATAGAACAGAACAGAACAGAGCATATTCTTTATTTATGACTCAAACAAATGTTTCTGGTCATATAAATACATATTACATTTGTAAATATAAAACAACCTTTGCAGTAAAAGTCATTTATTTTTTTAAACATTCACATTTAAATGCAACTCATTTAACTAAGTAAAAACATATCAACTTATATGCATAAATAACAAAATAATATCAACTTGTACGCATAAATAACACATAAACATATGTTACTGTACGAATTTAGTACAATAAACGTTTGGATGTACAGATTTTGTAACAGTTTATTAACGTGAAATTAGTCGTTTTTTATTAATTATTACTACGTTATAAAATTTTACATGCAACACTTTTTCTTCATGTTATTAAGTGTCAAATTGGGCCTGGCAACGCGAGTACCAGGAATTATATGGTTACTTTAGTAATCAGATGCATGTATGTAGTACACTGTACGGATGCAGAACACTTGTAACGATGCGGTACAAACACTTCCAATAGATCACATTGAGCCTTCAGTTCAGGTGATCTACAAACGCTCAGCACTAAATTCTTTCCCAGCCAACTTTTTTAAATAAGTGTACCCCGGCATGTTTCCCTTCAACTACTGTAATTTATAATCAATCGATAAAGTACACCAGGGGGCGTCCGTGGCCGAGTGATTAACGTCTCTGACTTGAAATCACTTGCCCCTCACCGCTGTAGGTTCGATCCCTCAGGGGCCTTGGAATCTTTATGTGAGGTAGCTATCCAGCTGGCTTGCGGAACGTCGGTGGTGCCACCCAGGTGCCCGCCCGTGCACGAAAATTGCCCGGAGGGGCACCTGGGGTCTTCCTCCACCAATGGAAGCTGGAAAGTCGCCATATGACATTAGCTGTTGGTGCGACTATAAAATCCAATTCAATCAATAAAGTACACCAATTCGTTTTTGCCATATAATTCAACCAACATTTCTTTTACACTTTCTCACATCGCAAAGGTACAACTGTCCCCAATCGTATCTCCGATGAAAACCAGCGACAAATAAGTGCAACTAGGACACTGAACAATACTTAACTATTGATGCAACCCATTCAGAACAGTTTAGGTTCGACAACGTTGAATTATGAGTCTGACTAAACATTATGATTAAAAAAGCCGTTTTAGCATTTGTCTGATTGCGTTAATTTAACGTTAATAGCCGAGATATTAGATCACACATTATATAAGATTCGTGCTAACTGATTAGCAAATCCATTGTAAAGAGAGACCAATGTGAAGTGTACAGACGCATAATAGTATACTCGGTCAAACCTGCTGCTTTTTTCTTAGTTTGTGTTCTGTGCATCCACTAACTCACCTTTGCAGTATGTATTGACATTCACACCGGCGTTCGTTGACTGCTGTGTAGACTATTAAAGGTCGCACAGACTACGAATCAGTAATGGTATTACTTACTGATCCATTTTAATATTTAGCTTTACAGCAGAAAATGGCTTTAGCCGATCCGAAGTGGCGTGGGCGGGTTTCTTCATATATTTAATCTCATCAACAGACTCAATAACACCGCGTCTGCGTTTCCCTCTTGTTTTTGTTTGTTTGCATCCAAGGCACTCCTTATCAATATTTATCGACATTGACATAATGTTCGTTTGGTACATTGTAGCTGCTGTTAAAAGCGTTAATTTTTTGGCTTGAAATTAGAATAGCGTTTGGATCGATTTTAGGAGGTGAGAGAGTTGGGAGTGGTGTACTCAATATTACCTCTCATGAACAGACCCAATACATACACATCTGCCACTTTTCTCTCTTGATTGTCTTCGTTGCAACTAAGGGGTTCCCATTTTAATATGTATTTATATTATCACTAGAGCTCGTATAGTAATGTGTGAGAGCTGTAAATAATCGTCCCGATTATGAAACTGTGTGGCTTTAAAAAACAATAAAACTAAATCCGGTGCTTCTGTTCTCTCTTGTTTGCGTTCGTTACGCAACTTTAAATGTATCTCCTATTTTAGTTGTTGACCCATTTATTGTTTGCCACTATGCTTTTGTCTTTGATTGTGCGATGACCGGACAGAGTGTCGACCTTATGATGACGTCCAACTATATCCTGAGAGAACGGTAACGTTTTATGTTCTCCAATCATGTCTTGTCTAGCCCTTAATGAATTATTCTCTTGTAGCTCAGGCTGCTGTCAAGTCACTGGTAGTTCTCCAATCATGTCTTGTCTCGCCCTTAATGAATTATTCTCTTGTATCTCAGGCTGCTGACAAGTCGCTGGTAGTTGCTTTTTGGCTTTCTAGGCTTTTGTTTTTATATTCATACATACATTATAATCTTTGTGTATTATATTTATATTGCCTATTAATGTTGCCTAGTTTGTTAGTGGATACAGCCTGGCGGGAATTACTCATATTTGGTTTCAATGTCCAGTTTTATTCGGATGACAATAAGATAATAGTGATGTTTAGTGCATCCTAGAACCTGGTTTAAACTTCGGCGGGATTTTTGGCCGCTGATCGTTCAAAGAAGCTAGCCATATTGTCATCAATTTTATTTTTGTAATAACATAATTTGTATACGTTGCGTTTATTTATCCTTCAATGCATGGTTTTGGTTGACTGTGGTCCTTGAATTGTAACGTAAAGGTAATAAGGTATCAAAATAATGCTTTTATGTTTCGCATCGTCAATATCAAATAATAGGGAGGGACCCAACTTCTCGTATCGTGCAAAAAACACTTTTGGTTTACCCGGAAAGATATACTCGTGTTTTTTTGGATATCAATAGCAGAAACTGTACTATATACGAAACCACTGTATGGATTAATGGTATTCTTTGCATTTCGTAACACCCACGCATTTTCTACGAAAGCCCGTAAGTGATAAGAAAATATTGATATTCAAAGACAAAATGTGTACAAGTTTATATTTTGGCGATATGATTTTGTTTTGTACATAAATAAGACATAAGCATGCCTGATTATATTCTGTCTATGCAGAATGCAATTTTCAAAAAAATAAAATAAAATAAAAGCGGTTTAAGGATTAGAGATGGCGGGCAGATGGATGGACGGGCATTCACCTTTTGGCTAAAAGTTTCGTGCACGTTGTTAATAACTTCTGTAAATTGTTTTCGGTTAAAACCAACTTTACTGTAAATCGTTATATCGTTAAAATGCCACTTTCTTACGAGCAATGCCGATTTTCTTATTTTCAGAATAGAGTTATGACCCCTGAGCTACTTAACAAAAATGCACATTTTGGGTAAAGCTTAGGTGCAAGGTTTTGATAACTTCTTTATCTTATTTTGGATTTTAACTAAAATTGCTGTGAAGCCTTATATCAAACAGACATCACTTCCTTACGATCAATGTGGACCTTTGCCATTTCTAAATAGAGTTATGTCCCCTGATTATCTACGAAAATACATTTTTGTGTTGAGTTTATGTTGATTAATCAAGTTTTGTTGAAAACTAAACAACATTTTAGGTGGAAATTTTATATACAAATAGGATACCAGTAAATGTTAATAATGTTTATGATATATCAAATTGTTTTGCCATTTTGGAATAGAGGTATGGCCCTTAATTTACTTAGAAAATATGATTATTGCAACAACTATCTTTAATTGTGTAGGGTTTAAACCATATCGTTTAGTGTGAAGTCTTAATAACATTAATATACTGGCGGATATTTAGAATCCGTTCGATGGTTGCTTTTAGATTTCTTAATACAGTTATGGACCTTTAATTTACCTTGAAAATAGAATAGTAGTTACTGCAATTACTGTCTTGTCAAATTGTAAATTTCCAAATTGGTTCACTATTTTGTCACAGTCATATGATTGTATTTATCAGAAAAATAACGGATTTTTATTGACTAGTTTCGTTGGAAGGCGATTGAGCGACGTCAGTGGTTGGGTATGACGTCTGGTAGAGTTTCTCCAAAACATCTTGAATACTATCTAAATTATTTATGTGAAATTTTCACTTTTGTTACATATGATCATTAACTGTCCAACCAACATTGGTGTTTCTGTGACATTGAGTTTCAATTTTAGGTTCTGATTGATTGAACAGGCAACTTTTGGTTAAGAAAGTTGTCAACGTTTCTCAAAACACATCATGAACTTGAATACATTCCTACGGATTGTGTCGCCTTGATCAATGCAACCCAATACATTAAATAGTGTAATAGAGTCATGTTTACAGTTTAAAACTATAAGTAACACTAAATGTGATCCATATCCTATTTCGAGTCAGAAACAAATTATGGTATAAAAGTCGAGAAGGATATATAACATTCACAGAACACAGTCAGTAAACCAAACAAACGTATTTGAAACAAACACCAATCACAAGGATAGTAAAGAGCAAAGTATGCGAAATGGCAAACTCAAACGGTTGGAAATATGGGTACCTCCTTGAAATGGTCAGTGACAATATGGGTACCTCCTTGGAATGGTCAGTGACATAAAGGCCGCTGGGGTTAAGCCAGGTTCTAGAGTGCACCAAACCTCACTCTTACCCTAGTTGCATTCCAATAAAATGCGACCAGCCAGGCTATATCCCAAATTAGGCAGTACTAATAGCAATTAGTAGGCAATATAACACAAAATGATCATGTATATATGAATATAAAATGCCCAGAAAGCTAAAAATCAATGACTCAATGAAGCACTATTAAAGCTGGAGTAGATGAAAAGCAAAACAAAATTCCAACTATGTACTGGATTCCTAATTTACAAAAACAGCCTAATAAAGTACACTTTCTTCCTATTTCTAGTGTCTGCACCAGTACAAACGCTCAAATGTATAACGTCCTGTCTTACTGCCGTTGTAGATCACGTAACACAATATTGTGCTATAGCTTATGCTAACTCTTGGATTAATATATTTTAATCGTTATTACTTTCTTGAAAACGAATGCAATAAGCGAGCGTCAAGCAAACCTTTTCAAAGGCAAGCATTTTGCTCTTATTCAATATTTATTTTAGTGAATAAACACTAATGTTTGCTCAGCATTATACTGCGGTAGAATAAAATGTATTCTTTGGCATATCACTCCGTCAAAACAATCAAAATGGACTCCAACATTGCGTTTTCCATAGGGTTACAGTATAGCGTTTGTTCTTACCATCACTTTCTAAAATTTCATAGCTCTAAAATTAAAATACTAACCTAAATTCATCAAAAATGTCCAAAGTAAGCGGTGTTCCGTTCGATTATTTACCACTCAGCACCACCCCATAGCATTAGTGGTGTCAGGTCGCGGAGTTTATTTCTGATAACCGTTTTGATATTTTAGCTATGGTCATGTGACAAAATATGACGTAATCGCAGACTATTTTCTAAGACGTTGACAGAGTCACATGGTGATCCCGGTAAAGATTGGGTAATGGTCACTGTTAAAAGGCTTATCAAAGGAGGATGTCACCTTATTATTTTGCAACGCACTGCATGTTTAGTGGTTGCACATTTACAGTTCACGGCTTTACTTTCCACTTGATTGTGTGATCGCCGGAAAGAGTGTGGACATATGATGACGTCTACCTAAATCCTGAAAGGACGGTAACGTTTGATGTTTGTCTTCAATATTGTCTAGTCGTGCCCTTAACAGTGTCAAAATTGAAATGATCTCTCTTGTCATAGACTTTGCTTATTATTTCTCAGTTTCAATCGCGGGATGTAATTCGAGTAAAGAAGATATAGCAACTATGAGAAATATTAGATTTCTTTAGGAAAGAAAGTATATGCAGTAACCATAGTAGAAAAGAAAGGGTTGTAATTGTCCAATATATCATCCATATACAAAGAGGTATAATAAAAGGCTTCGATCACATATGCCTTAGCGTATCTGGTAAAAGACTAAATATGAAACGTCTAACATAACAAAACAAAAACAAATCTGCAACAAGAGGTGCACATTTCGTTCTCATTTTGATTCCAACAATTTGTCTATAAACAGTAGTGTCATACCTAACTAGTTCCATATGTGTAAAAATATTATCTTATTTGAAAATAAAAGCTTCGAAAACAACTACGTGACAAGTCCACATGGTGTACTTGTCCAAAACCCTTCAACTAAATATTATTGAGAATCAGATTTCGTTTACTGAAGTTGCTGTGTACTCAGTCTGAAATTTAAATATTTGCAAACATCAAGGGCGATAACTTTGTAAACCACTCCTCAACTGTTCTCATTGTCAAACAAAAACGAGACCTAAATAATATTACCCCAAAAAAGCCTGGAAAATCAAATGCTATTTATTACAATCATCGTGAAAACAACAACGCTCCTTAGTCAGAGGACGATATCCTCATTGTTCAATTAGAATTGAATTGAACTGAATTGGAGTTTTAAGGCGCACCAACACATGAAATGTTATAGGATACAATCCGACGATCGAATTGTTCGACAATTTAGAGCAATAACTTGATATTTGCCTAACCTGTCTGAAATCCGTTTGTGTGAAAACTGTGTGAAAATCGAAACCAATTTATTTAATGTATTGTGTACGAAAGCTGAAATGTGCATTTTTGCAATAATCAGAGCAATAACTCAGTAAGGCAGGTGTCAATTCTGCTCATTGTCATCTTGTCAAAGTTCATATCATATTAAGTCTCATACTAAATAATGTGAAGATCGGAATCAGTTTACTAAAGTAATGTGTGTACTCAAGCTAAAATGTGCATATTCTTTCAATAACCAAGGGTAATAACTCTTTAAAGCAAGTGTCAGTTTTACTCAGTATTGAACTTGTCAAAGGCCTTGTAGGTATAAGGCCTAACACCATACAACATTTAGTTGAAATCGGAAACCGTTTACTGCAGTTATTGTGAACACAAACAATTCGCATTATCCCTAGCACAGGACAGAACAAAATTCATAAAAGGTCCATAACTCTTGTTAAAATTAGTAAAGTGTAACGTAATCAGTTCTTGATTCTGTAGTTTGATATTTCATATACACATATAGGTTTCAAATACTGGAATTGTATTTGCCTGAAAGGACGTGTACAAATTTCTTTATTTTCCTTTGACTGTTTGTTCATCGATTTTCATATAATGGCTTGGTACGAATGGGTTACCGTAGAAATCGCGATGCTGTTACGAAATGCAAAGTATGCCAGAAGTCCATACAGTGGTTTCATATGTACAAGACCCCCATCTGTTAATATTTAAAAAATCAGGAGTATATCTTTCCGGGTAAACGTTTTCGTTTTTTTTTCAGGTATAAATGTGAGAATTGAAAAAATGCCCATTTCACGGTCCATGAAAAGATGACTAATGTAGTGCGTATATTTCATAAGATTATTTGCCAGTAGAACGTTACGCATTTTATTCACTACAAAGCTAAAGGCTATTAAAACAATTACCATTTGCATTACGGAAGAATACTTGACAATGACGATAACTTCGCTTTTTAAGAATTGCAAAAGCATTACCAGATAATTGACCAACAAACTCGCAGTTTACCTTGGATAATAGAAATAAGGGATCAAGTAATAAAACATTTATACTCATTTAAAGCGACAGGCGTGGTTTGTTTAAATTTCAAGTTCACCACCCCATGGCGCAATTGGTTATTTAAGCGATACTATCAAACTTAACTCATTGTATCATTTACTTTATAGATTTTGAGTTGTGCATTGATATAATGTATAGAGAAAGGGTTTGCAACTCCCGGGGCTCGAACATTTACAGTGAGACTTTTTAATCAATGAGTTAAATTGGCTTTTTGAGAACAAGGTAGATTTAGTACCATTTATTATAATACAAAATAGCACGAACGCACCTCAAGAAGTAATAAATATTTAATCCATCATACGGCACATGTACGTTAACCAAGTGTAATAATATATGTTTTCAAACTGAAATTAGCTTTCCGTCTCAAAATATGTGTATTTAGCGTTGAAGAGTGTGTTCGCGTGTTTGCGCTAGTGATTGTGTAATGCCGATTCAGTGTTAAAACAGGCTACAACGTACCAGTAAATACTGAAAAGGGGATCCCTTTGCAGCATAAAACACAAACAAGAGATAAAAGTAGCAGACTCGGTTTTACTGAATCTGTTCATGAGAGGTAATGTAGAGTGCAACACATCTCGCGCCTCCTAGCACCGGCTTAAGCGATATTTTACCTTAAAGACACAAAGATTGGGACCTTAATGATCTCAAAGGACAAGTAAATAATAACACTACTTATTTGTAGTCGGAGCGAACTTTTACGACCGCCACACAGCACTAAACAAATGCTAGTGTGACTGACAATACATACTGAAAAGGGGATCCCTTGGAAGCAACATGCACAAACAAGAGATAAAAGTAGCAGGCTCGGTTTTATTTAGTCCGTTCGTGAGAAGTAAAGTAAAGTGCAACACCTCTCCTAGCACCGGCTTTAGCGATATTTTACTTTAAAGTCACAACGATTGGGCTTGATGATCTCAAAAGACCAGTAAGTAATAACACTACTGATTTGTAGTCGGGGACCTTTTACGACCGCCACAAAGCACTAAATAAACGCTGGAGTAAATGACAATAAATACTGAAAAGTAGATCGATTCCTTTTAAGCAACATTCACAAACAAGAAATAAAAGTAGTAGTTTTATTGAGTATTTTCATGAGAAATAATGTAAAGTGCAACATCTTTCACGCCTCCGAGCGCCGGTTTTGGCGATTTTCTACTTTAAGGCCATACATATTGGGCTTGATGATCCCAAAGGACCAGTAAGTAATAACACATGTCGGTGGCCAAGTGAGCCTACCTTCAGGTAGTAAAGAACAAATAAACGCCCAAGATAAAATCTCTGGTTTAAATTCCGTTCGCGACAACGACTTTGCTTTATGAAATTTAATTGGAAGCCATACATATATATATCGATGAACTGGTACGAAAGTAGATAAAAACGTCGAAAAGGAAATGTTTAATTTACATTACACAGAATAGATAAAATGTAGTTTTCTACGATTCTATACATGAAACCATCGAATTGAAACTGTTTTATTCATGACTCTTTCATATTTATGAGTAAATACTAGTTTAAAAAGAGTTCTTAGGGCTACAGCGCGCTTACTAAGGCGATAAATGTTAAGTCCATTTGTGGTTAGTAGATATGTACACTATGCCCTTAAAAATGAAGTTAACGATGAGTTGTATTTATATGTGGCAAGTGTTCCAAATTTAGCTGATACTAAATGTCAGCAGATAAGCTAGCTTCCTAATAATGTCTGCAGGAAACGCAAACCATTATGAACATCTCTCAATGAACTTGTTAAGTACGAGGGTCATTCAATAAGTTCTGTCACTAACGCGTTTTAACAATTATGTGCTCGTTGTGAGTGTTGATGTATGGTACCAAACGAAAGAGAGTTTCAATACTATTCCACTGATGGTAAAATAAATGCTTTACCTTTTGTGTGACGAAAGTTATGGAACATTTAATACACATCACTTATACATACTGAGGCATTTTCGTCCTGAGTTTTTTCAGGTATGTTAATTGTTACTTTTTTAAATGCCTGTTTCTCTTTAAGTACTTGTCGAAGACCTTTGAAATGTCTCGTACATTACCAGTTATATCTGTGCATTACAAGATTCAGGATTAAAGCATGGCAGATGAAAAGGCATTGTCTTAGAAATTAACATTTTAAGCTAACTTATAAAATTAATTTAATGATAAATGGACATTAAATGGAAGGGCAGTCTTCTGAAATAGCGTTTTTGTATGATCAATATCTTCACTAAACATTGTACACAATTCTACAATAATGTGTTGAATATAAAATTTAAACACTGAAGGACTAGGATTTGTAAAAAAATATGAAAAAATATTAATACTATGAGAATAATTACGACATTTAAAAGATATTATAACATTTCCGTAAACAAAATGAAGAAAATCAGTGTTTTTTCTGGTGAAATTAAGGGATATGCATTCACTCATATCTGGTTTGCAGCAAGACCTTTCTGAATTCTCGACAATTATTTTCATGGATTATGGGCGAATAACAACAGATGGCGTACAAGAAAATTTAAAAGCATAGAATTATTCAAATAATTTTTACAACGTTTTGTAACAAGGACATTTTCAGAGATGCCGGTATCCAAAAGGTGTGGTAGGGGGAGGTAATTCAGGGGTATAAATAACCGATTTTTTTTCATTTTTGTTGTGGGATTTAAGAGAGCGATCCCAGTAGTACTATAAATACACTACTTTATCTCAGTGTAATATCCAGTTCAAAGGATATATGCCTAGTGACAGAACTTTTTGAAGCACCCTCGTATTGCTGAAATAGTGTGACAGTGCCGAACGCATTATTAGTAGACAATATATCAAACGAACATTATGGGCCAAAAATACAATCATTTTATGAAGCAGTTATAACACTGATGACATATTACAGTCTTTCATTGATGCTATTTATATTCAGTGTATTTTCTTAAAAGAAATGAACTGGTGAAGTATTGCTGAAATAGTTTGGCAGTGCCGAAATGTATTGTTTGGATTTACATTTACAAACGAACATTATGGGTCAATAAATACAAGCATTTTATGAAGCTGTTATAACACTGTTGACATACTACAGTTTTTCATTGAATCTATTTATATACAGTGTATTTCCTTAAAAGAGATGACCTGGGGATTTCTTTCTTTGGATTTTTATTGTTTGTCAGTTATGCACTTGTTTTTATATATAAAGAGTTTTTATAAAAACTAAAGTAGCTATCCCGCTAACGACGAGGTGTATATATAACTTACATATTTTGAAAATCCAATCTCTATAAACACAATACAAGCAAGGTTTTACGCAAGCGTAAAATAGCTGCCGAGAGAAAATAGCATTACATCTGGGTATGAACAGGGAACAAAATTTAACATAATACCAGAACAAGTCACGGGTGTTAAAACAATTTTTGAAAAAAAAATGTTGTCACGGAGGCATAAACACGCCATGAATGTTTTTTCTTGCCAGACACTTTCTTCCCAAATTTAACCATCAGGTCTTCCTACCAAACATGTTGAATCAAGGTGGGCGACCTCGCTTCGTTTTGATCAAATACTTGACATGCCTCACACATTGATTACATATTTACCTTTGTAGCACGACGTGCTAAAGTACACATCAGCACAGAAATACAATTGTTCACATGTAAGGGATGCGTGTGCGTTAGCGTGCATTACAGCGCAGATAAACTATTTACTGTTCCATTGTGTAATTATAAGCGTTATCAAAGTGAAAAACTCAAAGAAAATGTACATTTCTACCTTACCATGTGCAATTACGAAAATCATTTAAGAGTCGCTACCGTTCCGGCAGCGAATAAAGGGCTTTAACTAGCCAAGACAAACCTCACAAGTGGAGCGCCAAATTAAGAGTTACCAACTTATAATTACACATATTCATCACGGGTATCTTAATAACCTGTCAATAAACCTATACTTATAATTGTACCATATATTTTATTATATAAAATGAACACCTGGAAAGAGTTTTGATTAACGGTATTGTAGTGTAATTTTGCAGTTATTTGGCGGGTTAAGTTCTTGAAGAATTTGGGGGAATATTCACATATTTAAGATCACAAAAACATTCGGTAATCGATTTTGCACATTGATTAACGTTTTTTTTATTATCCGTCTATCATGTCTATATTGTATATTTGAACGATTTATGTAAAGAGACAACATGATAATTTTTCTCATTACATGTTTTTATATCAATTATTCAATAAATATGTCATTCTACAGTAGACGAGTCACACCATTTTTAGCATGGTGAACTTGTTCACCAAGCTATAGTTACCGTGTTTTTTCACGAATCCTAACTACAGCCTCACTGATGAATCAACGCATTGCCTGAAAAAGAAGACCCATATTTTAACAGGTGTTTCTTCTTTTCTAGTGCGGATACAAATAAGGTAATGTCATTTAGAAATTTCAAATAATTTCCTCAATATATTGTTTAAGTTATATATTATTTATATAGCTATTTCATCTATTGTTTCATCGTTTAGCCGTGCGTTCTATAAATAGATCAATCATCATCATCACATGATCATCACGTGATCTTGCGTAAAACATATTCATACGCTGTATTGTTCTCCTAGGATAGTGATTGAGATTTGTAACCAGTTAATTTTATAATTTATTTCTCTTGTTGCAACACCATCAAACGCATACAGATATAGAATCGTTTTATTACCGAGTTTTACCGTTAAACTCGCGTTTCAAACTAGTTTGGCGTTCGTTCGTTTAAAACGCAAAACGCAAAACGTTAAAACGGGTTTTCGCAATCTTAAAGTGCGCTTGCGCACCGTTTCAAACCCGTTTTTTTTCGTTCGTTTGCAAACGCAAGTTTCAGCGTTTCCAAACGCATTAAGTGAGCATGCGCAGAGTTTGGAAACTCGTTTGTTGCCGTTTCCAAACGCATGAAGTGAGCATGCGCAGAGTTTGAAAACCCGTTTGTTGCCGTTTCCAAACGCATGAAGTGAGCATGCGCATAGTTTGAAAACCCGTTTGTTGCCGTTTCCAAACACGCAAAGTACGCATGCGCAGAGTTTGCGAAACAGACACCTCGCTAAATCAAAATAGTTGATGTTTTAAATCCTCAGTGGCAAGCAAAATACTGTCATTTTAATATTATGTGTTTTGATTTTCGTTTAAACTAAAGTTGTTTAAACTGTTGTATTCATTTCCGTTTTGTTTTCACTTCCGCTTGGATAATGCCAGCTCGATTACCAGTGACATCAAAGAGCACCGTATTTTATTTACACAAGAAAGGATTTTCAAGTGCAAGCATTTCGAAACATCTGTGGACACAAAGTGGAATTAGATTTTCTTCTCGCGGTGTAAGATTTTTGATCAAACGTGGAGAGTCAGCAAGAAAACCCCGTGAACGCTGTCTTTTTGGAACATTTAACAAACGAAGAAAACTTCTTCCTATTCATTTCAAGTTCATTGATTTGTGGATGATAGAAAATAACAACCTGTCCTCGAATGAGATAACAGCTAAACTAGAAACGGAATTCAATGTTAAAGTTTCAAGCAGGTGTGCGTTAAACTATAGAACATTATTGGGCTGGTCTGGAAAACACAAGACGTACAGCTTATCAACAATAAAAATACCAGTGTACGATTTAATTTTGCTGTGCAAATGTTAGCTACCAGAGAAACATTTTCAAATGTAATTTTCACGGATGAGACCACTGTTGAGATGAGCTCTACCGGTCGCTTCTCATTTTACAAGATAGGGCAGAGCATGGCCCGTGTACCAAGGAAAGCACCCAAGCCAAAACATTCATACAAGGTATGCACTATGCAAGTGTGTTTATTTTCGTCCTATCTTTATCTATTGATACTGCAACACCCCTTTCCAATATTATATGCAGATTTCCTGGGTAGAACTAATACTAAGCAATGTGGATTAATTATCTTGCTCTTGAGAAAGGATAAATAACATAGCCATGGCGAGGATCGAACCCAAAACCTTTCAATCTGAATTTCGGCATTTTACCACTAAACCACGTACAATAGGTAACAGGTCAACTCGTACTTAAGTCAACTCGTACTTTAGTCAACTCGTACTCATTTTGGTCAACTCGTACTCATTTCTGTTTTTCAATTGGTCAACTCGTACTCATCTCGTACTCACTATTTATTTCTTATGTTTAGGTAATTACATTTGTATTATTTATGTATTATATGCATAAAACATAAAATACTACATATTTTTAAGTATAGAATGACAAAATAAATGAGTACGAGTTGACCAAAATGATGTTTACATTCATTTGTAAATGGGAGCAACTGTATGCAATGCAAAAGAGATATGATGAACGTTATTTTTGACTGTCCATTTTATACAAATAATGTGTGACAGAAACGTTATAATTAACAATGCAAATATATTATTAGTTAACAGTTTTATGTTTGTAACGAAAGGGAATTACCTTTAACTAATTAAGACGATATAAAACTAATTCAGAGACATTACAAACACATTATAACAGTATTATATTTTGACAGTTTTATCTTTTGGCCAAACTCCTTTCTTTTTAAACAATTAGTTATGTTTCAAGATCGTAATTATTATCTTCGGAATAATGTCTATGATGCTTGATCTAAATTGATGAAAGAAACACCGCTGCTGTAATTAAATGTATGGTGTGATATGTGCATATCGATCAAAAGCACGTGTTAACTAATCACACTTAATTAAGAAGTGTCGCCGCTCACACTTACTGTGAAAACATGTAAAGATTGTTAATCATTAGTTGATTGAATTAGCAAACGTGCAAAATTAGCAAACGTGCAAATACGGGATTAGCATGTTTGCTAATTCAATCAACTAATGATTAGAACATCATTTAATGATTGATTTATACAAATACATATTAAAAACACATTAAAAACATTAAATGTCAAAATATGGAATTGAACATAAAACAAAAACATCTATTTTCTCTTCAAATTTATTAAAATATATTTAAAAACAATATATAAAATGTCAGCATATAACATACAATAGTGTTTAGATACAATTACAATTTCCAATTCATACTCTTTTTATTTTATACATCCCAGCATATCAAAATAATTTACAACTAGGTAGATGCGTTGATCATAGTATTTATCAGACACATGAAAACTAGAATAAATATAGGGATCGTAATCAAAATCATGAACAAATAGTACAACTAAATATTACAACATCATTCATTATAATAAATTATAATTTAATTATAAAAAACTATAAACAAACAACTAAAAAATAAATGAGTACGAGTTTTTTCAAAATGAGTACGAGTTGACCAATACATGAGTACGAGTTGACCAAAATGAGTACGAGTTGACTTAAGTACGAGTTGACCCGGAAGCGTACAATATGAAAAATATACTATGAACCAAAGGAATCATAGCTCTATGGGTGCATGTAGGTACAGAATTAATATAAGAACATAGGACTAGGAGCAATGATTCTCACATCCGTAGTAGAATGCAGGGGTTAACATGTTTATAATTAAATGAAAATGCTTATCATTCATGTGTTACCTAGAGGGCTGGCGTGGCGCAGTCGTTAGCGCGGCAGATTTGTAACCGGAGGCCCCGGGTTCAATCCTCCATGGTGCCACTGAGTTCCATCGGTGTTTTCTTGGGCAAAACACTTTCCCGTAGCCTCGTCCGTTGGTAGGGGACGTAAACCGGGCGGTCCCGTGTATCTGTCTATCCTCCGAGCACGTTAAAGAACCATAGGAATCTATTCGATAATAAGAGAAGGGCACAGTTCCCGGATTACTATGTATCCTTCCCCTATCTCTGGGGCGGCTCCAAATAACCTATACTGTGTTGATGAGCCGTTAAACAACATTCATGTGTTACCTCATGGAATTCTAACGCTCCTCTTGACCCAATGTAATTGTGTAAAACTGAAAATTAAAAACTTCAATTGCTTCAATTATCACTTAACATTCTGGGCTTTTCCTAGGAGTGCCGTGTGAACACTCTAGCACCTTCATTCATTTTTTGATCTTTACCAAACTTGCTCAGATTGTTAATAGCAATGAAATCTTGGACAATCTTGAAAAACAGCCAGATCAGACCATTTACAACAGAGTAATGGCCCTTGATTTTCTAAAACTGGCTATAATTTGGCCTCTTTAACATGATACGGCCTTCATATTTCAGCGGATCTTTTACAAACTTTACCAGATTGTTGATATTTAATAATGAAAGCTCGGACGAGTTCAAAAAATAATCTCACCGATTCGGACCTGTAACATCGGAGTTACGGCCCTTGATTTAGTTCAAAACTCTGTTGTTTGCCTCGTTAAGACGATCATGACGATAGAGCCTTCATTTTTCATCCGATCTTACCAACCTGTACCATATAGTTAATATCAATGAAAGCTCGGACAAGTTTGAAAACCATCAAAATCGGATTGGAGTAACACCCGAGTTACAGCCATTGATTTAGTTAAAAATGCTATATTTTTTGTCTCGTTAAGATGATAGGTTCTTCATTTGGCCAGATTTTGATGCAACTTTACAGGAATGATCTGACAGTACCAAATCTATTTAAGCATGACATCTCCGTATTTCATTTGAATTTTTTTTGGAATTTTGATGCAACTTTACAGGAATGATCTGACAGTACCAAATCTATTTAAGCATGACATCTCCGTATTTCATTTGAATTTTTTTTGGAGGAGTTATGGCCCTTTAAAGGTTTAATACACAAATATTGTCTGGACTAATTCTCCTGAACCCCTGGCTGGATTTGAGTGGAACTTTGCCGGGTTAATGAGTACCAGGCTTAGTCTTGCATGTCATCCCCGTGTTCCGGTGAATGATTTTTTGTCGAGTTATAGCCCTTAAAATGTTTTGATACACAAACTTTATCTAGACTAATCTCTTTTTAAATTTAACTCCTGGCCGAATTTCATTGAATTTCGGTGGGGATAATGAATACCAATAAATACTGATAAACATGATAAAGGTGATCCTTTGCGAGCAGCAAACACAAATAAGAGAATAAAGCAGCAGACTCGGTTTTATTGAGTCTGTTCATCATGTTCATGAGAAGTAAGGAAAGAAGCAACACCTCTCACAAGTCTAGTTGCGCATGTCATCGCCTGGTTCTGGTTGAATGATTTTTGGTAGAGTTATGGCTCTTTAAAAGTTTGAATACACTAACTTTGTATCTAGGCTAGTTCTCCTGAACACCTGAGGCCACCATTAAAAAATTGTTTGTTTGCAGTTTCCGACCCATGGCTTTTAGGGGTGGGTCGGTAGGTAGGGATATATATATTTTTTTTAAAACATTTTTATTATTAACGTATGGTCATCGACGGCATGCAAATATCGTGTGCTTCACTAGTATTATCCATTGAGTTTTTTTTTAAAAGGGTTTAGTTAAATATTAACAGAACATGCAAGAAAAATGAAAAAATAATTGTTTGGGTCGGCGGATTTGCCGTGGGTCGGTCGCAAACTGCAAACAAACAATATTTTAATTTAGGCCTGACTGGATTTCGACGAAAGTTGGCAGTGATGGGCAGTACCAAGGCTTGAAGCCTAGTTGCATATCATTATCATCACTGTGATGTGTTGAATGCTTTTTGACACAGTTATTGCCCCTTATACACAAACATTGTCCGGAACAGTTTTCCTTAACCTCTAGCTGGATTTCAGTGAAACTTGGCAGGAATGATCAGTACCAAGCCTAGTTGTCAATGGCGTGTTCCTCACAACAGACTCCATGTAGCCAGTAGACGGTCTGACCGATACAGGCCCTCTTAAACTTATTATTTCCCTTTGAAAAAGATTTAACATCATGGAACTAAAGTGGAACATGACCTTGCCTTTTACAAATGATTGTGGCTAATAACTAGATCAAGTATTAGATGGACAACAGTGTTCATTCCAGGATGACATTGAGCCCAACAGAGTAACAAAAATGGGATAATTCTGTAAAAAAGGGGGTCATACCAAGAAAATTAATAAAATGTGGTTTAAATTTATTTTCTCAATCTGTCTTATGCCTGGCCCAACATTACTGCTTCTTAGTTCTATAACGCTTTCTGGTATTATCAGGCATCAGAACTGGTATTTGGGGAAAAAAGGGTAACCTTCACATCCTGAACTTACATGATTTAGGTGTCTGAAAAAATTATTTTAAGTTAAAAACTGTTTAATTGGAGCATCCCTTGAAAAATGTATTGCTCTGATTATGTTCAAAACAGAACTCACAAAACGTGTAAGTGTTTTTATCTCAGGCATAGGAGAGCCAGCTCAACTTCGATTTTTTTTTGAAACACTCATCGTACCGTTTTACTTAATATTTCATTTTCAATTCCGACTTTCTGATTTGTTTCAATCATAGATCTATTGGCAATGTTCTATCTTTCCATTTCGTTTGATATATCATTAGCCAATTGGGGTTTCTGAGGACGTTGATTCGCATGTGGGCATATTTTGGTCTTTTTTTTTTGAAGAAATGAAGAATATATTTTGATTGATTTGGTTGTTCAGAAACGTGTTTAGATGTGACGAGTAAGTTTTACCTTTGAAAAACTTGAGTAATTTAAACGGGCATTATCGACGATTGTTTAGTATTCTGATTTCTGTTTTTGAATTCATCTAATGTCCGATTTGTGTAATTATTTGTGCGTCATTCATGATGTAAGCGCGCCATCGGCACAAGGGCACATCCTGGAATAAACACTGATGAAACATTGTACACATCTTCAACATGACCCAGTGAATACATTTTATAAAGACCCATAACTCTCTGAGACTGATTCATATTTTTTTAATTATAAATTTCCCATAGGTTTAAACTGGTACTTAATAATGCCAAAAAAAGTTACATGACTGTACACCGAAAAACACGAAGACACTTTATTGCTGTTGGTCAAATAACAAGAGTACCGCCTGGCAGGGCATATGTATACGCCCGTAGTTGGCATTATTAGGTACCCAACAAATAACTCGAGATAATACAGTTATATGTATGCGACTACATATTTCCCCACTTCGAAAATTTCCCTAAATTTTTTTATATGCTTTCTCAACATTGTTATGTTTGGGATACATTTATAGAAGACAGTTTATCTAAAGCCATCCTTAAAATGTTGTTTTTTTGGCGACAGACAGTTTATAATAAACCTTACTAAATTAATATCTAGGAGCTCGTCTTATCAATCGAGAGTGTTTATACTTATACAGTACTGGTTCTATCAAGGAAAAATGAGGTGGTCTGCCTCATTATGGCCTATTATGTGCTAAACATGACATAAAACAGCATACAAACCTTCCAGGTAGCAGTGAAAGCGGTCTCATTAAACCATTATCTGTTAGTATTTTGTTTGTACATATTTCGATGCTCCTATATGTTATAATTACATCTGCTTTCTATTTATTATTATTTCAGGTCCATGTGTGGGCAGGAATCTCATATCGTGGCAGAACACATTGCTGTATCTTCTCCGGAATTATGGACTCAGTAACCTACCAACTAATACTTCGTGACAATTTGCTACCATTTACGAAGGAAGTGTTTCCTGACGGATACAGGCTGTATCAGGTACAGGTCTTCATATTGTTCTTTGCAGCGTTAGCTTAGTGGTAGAGTGTTCCTTCAGATACAATACAGCTCGTGAACGCTACACCAACACTTTACTCTGTCACGCCGAGTGAGGAATTTACAAATTGCGTACTTATGCAGAGTTTGGATGATAAAACTACTCGGCGTGGGAATCAGCTACGGCGCGAAAAGGTCTACGCGTACTTACGCCACGATACTTCGCGTTAACAAACTCGGAGCTGCAACTTTTTCTAATTGTGCACAGTCTTTTTAATGCATAATTATTCAATAAATTCAAAAAACAACAAGCAGACCACAATAATTTATTGTACTTTTGTTTTGGGAAAATTTTAATGCCCGGATTATGTATACCGGTACTGGGTCATGATAGTTATATGGCGGTTTCTGTTACTGGCTTCGCAGCGATTGAACGTAAAATTCAATTATTATACTGGAAATTATAATTATATTTTTAATTAATCGTTATTTGTAACTAATTTTACTATCCTGCTGTTTATTATTAATACATCGATGGGTTCTTTAGTCTGAAATAATCAGAAAAATGTATAAAGAATTCTGGGTCATAAACCCCTTGTTAGCGCCGCCTTGTTAAAAGGTACATACTTGGCCAAGGATTATGGGTATTTATGTCGGTTGAAAAATTGTGACTATTGGACAACAGAAACAAACAAAACTTGTGATTAAATGCATTAAAAGTTTGAATAAGTATTTGTTTCGAAATGTATTCATTGAATTTATCAGTCGTCTCAACTTTGCTTAGAAAAGATGCACTCAGCGACTCAGTGTTCACTCATGGTTAATTGGATTCTACGCGGAATAACTTGGGAGTGTGATCACACTGAGTTACTCGACAATGGCATACTTTTGCCGCGTGGATTTGCCGAGTCCAAACACTGACTCTGCGTAGATCTCGCGGCACTCGATACGACCAAACTGTAGGACTACATATATAAATTGTAGCGAGCTTCGAAACGGAACGTATGACAGGGAACCAGTCTAACTGGTTTACATTTCCTAGACTGGTTTCCCGTCATACTTTCCAATTCGAAGCGCACTACACATTTATTTACAACGGCTGTTTGAGAAGTGTTTTGTTATTCTGAAAGCTGTTAAAGGCACCACGGTCATTAGACTGGTTTGTGTGCAATGCGGATGACAATCATTGCTGTACTTATCCAATGAGTGGATGAATTGGATAAAAAAATCACTCGTTCTTTCGTATCGTATGTTTGTGTCTAAGTATGTTTGTGTCTAATAATCGGCCATTCCCAACTTTGGACCTACTATTGATTCTAATAAACACCTCGACGATTATTAGAATAATATACTTCTTTTATATAATGCTTCGATAGAAATTTAGATAAATTCTTTAACCATTTATTAATTTGACCATTTAAATATTACGCAGTACCATTAACTCAGAATTCTTTTCCTGCCCTACCCTAGAGTCAAATATATTATCTTTAAGACCCAGCATAAAATATGTATTTAAGCAAGCTCTACTGGCCTTATGGGATGCCAAGTTGTCCGTCGTCCGTCCGTCGTCAGCTTTTGTCTCGTTAAGACGATAGTGCCTTCATTTTTCAGGGGTGGATTTAGGAGAGGGATATTAAAATAATTGGATAAAGAGTTTAAAACCTTGGATTGCAATTATAAGGGTTTAGTGTCATTTTTTGTGCGTTCATTGGGGTATGAACTGTTAGTTGTCTAAACATAGTGCATAATGCCCGAAGGGAAGGACATTATGTAGGCTATGTGCTTCGATACCTAACAGTTAATCCGAACTACTGTACATTGTTATGCAGCACGCGTTTTCTACGAATGGCCGATGAAAGTAGTTCTTCTTAAAGTTCATTGGAAAATGAATGAATGGTGTTTTACGGCACATCAACAAATAGGTCATATTGTGCGCAAAAACCGATGGATCATTAAGGAATGAAGCAGCAATGTAACAGTACAAAGACAAAACCATCCACAAACAAGGGACGACATGGCAGCAATACATACCATAGCTTAAATTGATCATGTGATCATCCTTTAACCAATCACATTGTTTGTATTATTTAAATGTTTGAGTGACTGCAATTATTCTAATTTTAATGCATTATCAGTGAAAAATCTTATGTCCCAATATGTGTGTAATATATGGAGTATATAATGATAACCCATAATTTGGTGGCTTTTAATAAATAAATATATATATGCAGAAATGATTTATATTTTACAGGACAATGACAGTAAACACAAAAGCAAGTCCACAATGAAGTGGATGGAGGAAAATGGCGTTAGAGAGAGCCTCATGGAGTCACCAGCTTCCTCTCCAGATTTGAACCCTATTGAAAATGTATGGGCTACCATGAAAGACTATATTCAGAGGACAGTAAAACCTAAGAAGAAGGATGAGTTAGTCGATGGCATCAAGCAGTACTGGGAGAGCCTTACACCAGAAAAGTGTGCAAAGTTTATTGACCACATTCATAAAGTGTTGCCAGTGGTTGTTTTGAACGAGGGAGGATCTACCGAATTTTAGACCTACTGTCTATAAATTAACATGTCCTTGACATCTCAGCCCTATTGTTGATGTCGGAGTATAATGACAATAGGTTTTATTATAACACAGTTGCACATGCCATTGTTTGTCGGAGGTATTGTATTGGTTTGATTGGTTAAATGGATAAATGATTGACAACTGGCGGCATGTTAATTGTAGAAAACTGTGTGTATTCCCAAATGTTGTGATTATAGTTAAACTCCCGGGCCCCATTTACACCGGAGTTATGGCCCTTGATTTTTTGAAATTTATGTGCTATAATTTGCCGCCGTTAACATAATATTGCCTTCATTTTTCATCTGATCTTTTTCAAACTTTACCAGATTGTTGATATCATGTATCTTCCATCTTTCTTGGATTTATATATTTAAGAAATATACATGGCCTTTATAGTCTTCATATAATATTTAATAGGTTTGGTCAGTAATGGTTATCGCATAAGCTACTATCCTTTGTAAAAAGTTGTTGCTGCCTATTCTCCGGAATAAGATTTCAGTTTATTTTGAAGTTCTAAAGTTACCTCCCTTGCTATGAAGTTTAAATAACTATTTCGGTCGTAAAATAATCATGAATACGTGTGCCGATCGTGTCGGCGAGACCGAATGCAAATCAACAAGATCTGACTGGGTATAAATCTTAGACCGGGTCAATTCGGACACTGCGGTTTTAGAATAAATACTTTATAGATCATCAAAATTTGTAAAGGATTATTAGCTCAGTCGGGAGAGCGGCAGTGCCATAAAATTATGGATTATAAAGCGAACGGGATGGGTTCGAATCTGAATAGAACCAAATTTGTTTTATTCTAATTATATTTTTTTTATGCAAAATAGTTTGTTTAATTATGCCCAATGGTCTTAAAAGGGGTACATCAGAAATTTCTAGAAACAGCTTAAATTATAAAATTGTTCCAGTTCACGATAGAAAACACTATCAATCAAAATGTGAAGCTAGAACCATTTTGTTAATGTCTAAAGTTTCAGAACACCATATAGCTAGGGTGGACTCGGACGTAATATGCTAAAATTAACCCTGGTACGTCACCTAGGATAGCACGTATTACTGTGCAGAATGAATTTCTTTGCAAATAAAAGATTTTATAGGCTCATTATGTTTTGGTCATGTAGAATAAAATATTAATATTTGTCAATTTTAAATCGGACACCTATAGACCCCCTGTGTAGGCCTGATGTACTCCCTTTTAGACTTAAGTCGAAAAACAAATTGTGTGTTTGTGTGTGTGTGTGTGGAGAGTGGGGGGATTTTTTTAAAGATTTTTACGACTTTTATCTATGCGTCAATTTGGTAGAGGTAGAGGTAGACCTCATCTGTTTCGAAACAAACTCGTAGAACCACAGTCCTGCCGCGCGTTAGTGAGTAGCTGTCAAACATTATTCAATGTGCAAACGCGTAACAAGCGGGACTCGAACGTATGACTGTAGCATTGAGAGATATACATTACACAACAAGAGTAGATCTAAACACAAATATGTTACCTTTTATTTCAATTTTCAAATTGCATGCAAAACTGATTAAATTATATTCTGTTAAGGCCAAAACACAACAAAGCAACACAAAAATGAAGGGGTAAAAGTTGTTGTGTCGAGGGTAAAAACGGCGATTCGGTTGGGTGACAGGAAACAAAATACTTTTTGTGTAGGCCTAAGGTAGTAAACGAAATTTACCGTGACTTTGGTGATTATTGTCAACAAACGATTTGCCGACATGAAACAAAATCCACGTAAAAATTACAATTAGTGATATGAATCGTGAAATTCTCAGTAGCGTTAAGTTTTGTTAATTTCGCTTTCACACCTATTTTTTTAAAGTTTGATTTATTTTTTAAGCATTCGGTATATTTCGATGAAATTTTGTGTGAATATCAAACAAAGATGTTATTAAAAGAAAATCATACTACAATTGTTAGTTCTTTCTTACTGTCTCCGATTTTGCAGAAAAACAAAGTGGATACTTTTTATTTTTGCTGAGTATATATTATAAATCTTTGTGCAGCGGGGGATATGGCTGTCTTTCAGCTACACTCTGACTACTGACTACACTCGTGTTCATTTGATTTTAATCATACTTGCATAGTAGGTCGATATCAATGCAAGGTTGTTTCCTATTTTAATTCAGCTATGTTGGTCAAAGGGTCTATGAATTACCTCCCCTTGAATTGGCAAAATTAGCTGTCTTGACCTTTTTGACGCTATATTCATTTCTAATGACTCAAACTTTGATATGTGATGACTGGTGATGCTTTTTGATACACTTTAACACCTGTGAAGATGATGAAGCGTTTCGAAGATTAATTTTTATAATAACCAATCATTCCTTTTATTCCCTTCTGTATTCCTGTATATACCTCACCTTATCTTGTTTTAATCGCCTTAGTTCCAGATACATTAAACAATGCATTGATATATTATTACATGCAATGATGTATTGTTATTAAGAAGAGTTGACACATTTTCAGTCCATCCATGTCATGCATGATTGGAAAGAAACCTTCCATTACATGGATGCACAAATCATAGTTCACCATGCTCTCAGTACCTTCGGTACTTTGATTTATGTTCGTATCTACGTCAATTGTATCTAACTTAAACTACGCAATGTTTCCAAAAACATAATCCGGATGAATACATGTTAAAAATGATAACAAGCAATCAGAAGTATGCATCATGTTTATTGCTGTGTGTTTTGGATGGCTGTATTTGTTTGAATGTTATACTTCCTGCACGATGTCTTTCTAATGTTAATTAAAGTAAACAATATAAGAACAATATAAGAATATTCTACCGTGACCTACCTTTACACTTTGATAACTGCATTTAAACGTTTTGGATAACGTTTGCATTTAAAAGCATATACAGAAAATGTAGCTTTAAAAATAACAAGATAATGCCATAGGTTTGTGTTTATATAGTTACTCCTGAAAGCGCATAACTTATATTGATTACATCTATCTTAAAGTAAAGAAAGATGCATATCAAACTATTTCAGAATTTACTACCAGTTCATCTAATAAACTAACATGATACCATCCGCGATGAATGGTTTTGTGAAAGATTCGTTCTAATAATATTCTATTATATTGTTATAGTGATATGTATCTGTTATGTCATTCTCTTTGGTATAGACCTAAACAAAACGCTATATTATTTCGTAAGTACACATTATGTATTTATGTTCATCTAGAATAAGTTAAAAATATGAGATGCGCAAATAGTGGTGTATGTGTGTGTGTGTGTGTGTGTGTGTTCATACCAAATATTCATTATATAAGGCCATATAGTCCCGGGGCCTATACTTCGATTTAAAAAATGAAAAAAAAAGAAAGTTAAAAAATGCAATAAAAACTGAAGCCGGTGAGGTGGGGTTGGGTGGGGTTGGGTGGGGTTGGGTGGTGTTAAAGGGTTAACCTTTGTTTCTTATTTTATTTTACAGTTTAGGAAATTCAACTTTTAGAGTTCGACTTTTATACCTACTTTTAAATGTGTGCTTTTTGGTGGCAAAGTTCTGTGAATACTATACTGAATGTTCCTAGCACCGGCTTAAACGATATTCTTCTTAAGCCGGTGCTAGGACGCTTGAGAGGTGTTGTGTCTTACAATTACCCCTCATGAACAGACTCAATAAAAAAACGAGTCTACTACTTTCCTCTCTTGTTTGTGTTTGTTGCTTCCAAGAGAACACCTTCTCAGTCATTACGTGGTCCGAGTATTAACTTTCATACTCCTTCTACAAGAAGCGAAAACGGGGTTGGCTAGGGTATGAAATAACATCCTAATTTCGGCTTTAAAGTTTGCATATTGTAAAATTAAAACATTTAATAGGCAATTTTAAACAAGTTATCGCAAAGTTTCGCAAAACACCTTTTAAACATGTTTTATTGTCGAAATATCCGTTACAAAATCCTGCTAATATAATCTTTCCCCATCGTTTAATTAAATTAAAGCGGGACTAAGTAATGTTTATTGACATTCACACTACCGATTGAAAATGGTGAAATAATAAGCAAATTCTATGACAAGAGAGATGATTTTAATTTTTACATTGTTAATTATCCCCAATTGGATGGGGATGTTCCCGGAGCATCTTTTTATGGGGTGTATGTGTCTCAACTTATTAGTTTTTCAAAAGCTTGTACTCAAGTTGAGGACTTTAATATTCGTAATCTTTGTACAACTAAAAAGCTACTCAATCAGGGTTACCGTTACCATAAACTTCGTAAAACCTTTGCAAAATGTTATTATCGTAACCCTGATCTTCTTTCCAAATATAAAAGTAATTTAAGGACTCTTCTGCGACAAGGAATATCACAACCTGACTTCTATGGTGATGTGATTTATAAACTTCGTAAGATTCATGGTCATGATCACTTTCATTCTATCTTTGTTAAACTTGTTAAAAAGTTTATCAATATATAAATATCACATTCATGAGAGGGTGATAGTAAGAATGTTCACCCTGAGGATATGATTATCGCCCGAGGCGAAGCCGAGGGTGATAATCAATATCCGAGAGGTTAACATTCCGCTCGGACCAAAATGAGGTTCATTTTCAGTACAGATTCCACTTTGCCCGAATTTTTTTCTGATTTTTTTTTCTTTCAAAAACAACCTTTTTCAAAATGTGTCTATGAAAGTATACCGTTGGCTTGTAAATACCGTAACTAAGAAAATGAGTGGTAGTTTGTTAAAATCGGTCAAGTAGTTTTGAGGTTATGATGAATTAAAAATAACATTTCACCATACTGAGCCGATGACCACCGAAACGGTACGCATTCCAACGCGCATCAAAGCTGCGCATGTGATATTTTTTTACTATCACCCTGCGATTTACTATCACCCTGTACTATCACCCTCGCGTGAGATGGTAAGAAATTACAGAACAGAACAGAACATATTCTTTATTTATGACTTAAACAAATGTTTCTCGTCATATAAATACATATTACATTTGTTAATATGTGACAGGTCAATGCAATTTTTACATTAAACAATGAAAAAGTACAAACACACAACCATGCATACTATACACTCATACAACTCACCCATTCACTCTGACACCCGAAATGTCTCACACATTCACTCTGGATCACGTATTTATGTTATAAGGATTAAACTATTCCTATTACATAGTTTCATGTAAACTTTTAAGTTTTAATAGTTTACATGTCATGTCCCATGAGGATGAACATACATTTTTTACTCATTATACATTGCAGTATTGCGAATAATAAATGCTTCCCTAACAAACCTAGATAATCTAAAAAGCTCATGCTGGCTTGAAGATTGCATCAGCTGAATAAATTTAAAAACACTTGGATGTCTGTAATAATATTGTTTAACATATAATTTACGTAATTGTTCGTACAAAGGACAAATTAAAATAAAATGATATTCATCTTCTAAGTCTGTACTATTACACAATGTACAATATCTCTGATTTCTATCAGTTCTATTTTGTGAATATCTGCCAGTTTCAATTCTAAGTCTGTGGGAGGATAATCTTATCCTCGATATGGCAGTTCTTAATTTCAACGGCAATATATCTAAATACACTTCATATGAGAATGAGGTTTTAAAATGTCTATACAAGCATAAAACTCGATTATTTTCAACATCAGTGTTCCATTTTTGAACAAAACAATCTATTAAATTTTGTTTAATCAACAAATGAAAAGATTTCATATCAATACAAGTTGGGTCATTCCAAACATAATTATAGCCACAGTCTGTTATAATGGTTTTAACATTGCTGGCCCAATTCTTCATTCCTCTTTCACAATCTCTCACAGCGTCTTTATAAAAAGTTGATATTAAAATGTTTTTTGAATCGACCACCTTACTCCAATACTTTATTATTTTTACATACCTTAAAATATACAATGGGTATCTACCTAGTTCTCCATAAATACCGGAATTACTAGTAGACGTTTTAACCCTTAACAAGTATTTACAAAATTTCAAATGTATTCTTTCGATCTCCTTTGACTTTGTAAAACCCCAAATTTCTGCTCCATAGCTTAATATAGAACCAACGAACGCATCAAATAATTGGCAAAACGTTTTTGGTTTAAAATTGTATTTTTTTACATGTGCAATTAATATATTTAAAGCTTTTAATCCTTTACCTGCTAAGGTCTCTTGATTTAAATTGTATGAACCCGTATAATTAAAAACAGATCCGAGGTAGTTAAAATCGTTAACAACTTCTAAATTATTTCCATTATAAACCCATGTCTCATTAACTAAAAGATTACCCCTTTTTCTAAAAACCATAACTTTTGTCTTTTCCACGTTAACCTCTAATCCCCATTTGTCGCAATATTCTTTCAACAAATTTAAACGTTCTTGTAACTCAGACGGTGATTTTCCAAACAAAACCATATCATCTGCAAAGAGTAAAAGAATTAAAGTTATATCGTCTATTGTAAGTCCAGATTTATTACTGTCTTGTAAGAACAATTCCATGTCTTCTATAAACAGCGAAAACATTATTGGAGAGATTACCTCCCCTTGCTTGAGACCTATTGCACATTCGAAAAACTCAGAAAAATTATTACAATGGCGTACACAAGATTTCACTTTGTCATACATGTCGCGTATAATTCTTAACAATTTACCTTTAATTCCTAGCTTAAAAAGTTTTAGCCAAAGGCCATTTCTATATATACTGTCGAAAGCCTTCTTAAGGTCTACAAACGTACAATATAACCGCTTGTTTTCATTCAGTAGTTTCTGTATAATACAATTCAAAACAAATATGGCATCAATGGTAGAGCGACCTTGCCTAAAACCGAACTGAGCATCTGATACAATATTGCTTTCATCACACCACATGCTAATTCTTTTATTTAAAATACCTGTAAAAATCTTTGATAAGCAGCTTACTAATGTTATGGCTCGATAATTATTAACGTCGTCTGGGTCATTTTTCTTGAATAGCGGAATGATAATGCCTTCAGACCATTTATCTGGAAAATAACCCGAGTTAAATACCCCATTAAATAAATCTGTGAGATGCGGAGAAATAATGTCTATCGCTTCGATAAAGTATTCATTTATCAAGCAGTCACCCGCAAAAGCCTTGTTTTTTTTGAGAGAATTAACCGTCGTTATTACTTCAGAGATAGTAATTTCTCTGTCCAGTTCATCAAAATTGCAATTTAAATCATTAAAATCGTGTTCCTCACAAAACGTTTCGGCCTCATCATTGTGAAGTGACGATATATCCTGCGATAATTCGGAAAAATATTTATAAAACGTCTCTAAGGAAATATTTCCATGCGTACCCTTCTTTTTACGACAAAATAATTTCCAAAATTCCTTTGGTTTAGCATGTCTCAAATTTTCAATATCGCGCATTTTCTTCAACTCATAGGCGCGCCGCTTTTTCTTTATCAAAACCTTATAACGTATTTTGTTCTCATGTAATTCAATTCTATGCTCTACTGATCTACAATAATTATATTTTGATAACGCTGATAAGTAAATACGCTTAGCTTCAACGCATTCCGAGTCGAACCAAGTCGCTTTATTATGGTTTGTTTCTGAAAAACGCACGCACTCACGGTCAATTATAGTTTTAGAAAATAGTGGGTCCGCGACCTCCCTAAATATGTGTACAAATCCATTAATGGAGTTATTCAAACAATCCCTATCATTTAGGTTATTATTAATATTCAACGAAATATTGTTAAAATCTGTTAATCTTCCGATTAAACCACTGCGGAATTTATCACGAAGTTTATCGTCATATTTAATTCTAATTCTTTCCGTAGGCTGAAAGTCTTGCTTGTATGTATTGCATTTAACAATAAAAGATAACGGTGCATGATCGGACCATTCATTGAATGGTTCAACTTTAAACTCCCTTACTCGTGTAAAATCGAATTCTTTTAAAAGCAAGTAATCAATAACACTCGCACCGTTACGGCTCATATATGTGAACGACCCTATGTAATGATCATTACCTAGCCTACCGTTAGCCAATCTCAAGGAAGTTGATTTACACAAATCAAGGAGTCTGTTGCCATGCGCATTACAAACAGTATCCAAAGAATTACGACATAATGGATAATCCGGCATGTAATCAATATCGTCAATATCGCTCACTATTCTATCGCACACAATATAGTCTTTTTTGACACCTTTACCTACACGCGCATTCCAGTCACCAACAATTAAGGTAGCTCCCTGGTTATCGAAATAATTAACATCATCTTGTAAGATTTGAAACAGATCTACTTGTGCAACATTATATGCAGGTGAATCTAAACCCCAGACATAAACTCCACATAAATAAATATCACTGTCAGTTTGAAAAAAATTCTTATCAAGCTTCAGCCATATAATAGTATCATAGTGATTTCTCACAATTTGTATTCCATTTTTTATATTGTTTTTACAATAAATAACGATCCCACCACTACATCGCTTAGCATTTCTATGTTGGAATTTACGATAAAAATTGTAACTCTTATATCCATTAAGATCAATATTACTGTTTTTGTTGGTCCACGTTTCATATAAAAACACTATGTCATGTTTTTCTAAAATGTTAACAAAATCTGGATTTTCTCTTTTAGTCTTTGTCAGCCCATTGCAGTTCCACGAAATCACTTTCAGCTCACCCTCTGCGCCTTCCTATAAACCATCAGTCTCCACCGGTCTGCCATTCACATACAACGTGTCGTAGCTAATCCAAGATGTTTTGCCACTGTTTTTCGCCTCTTTCATCAGCGGTACCAGTTTCCGCCGTTTTACTGCGATTTCTCTGGGGAATTGTTCCGTAATATAAAATTCTGTGCCGCCTAAGTTCCTCCTCTGGTTACGAACCATTTCCCTGTCTTTAAACA
Source organism: Cyrtodaria siliqua (assembly GCA_037043455.1). Lineage (NCBI taxonomy): Eukaryota > Metazoa > Mollusca > Bivalvia > Adapedonta > Hiatellidae > Cyrtodaria > Cyrtodaria siliqua. The sequence continues at coordinate 160,487 of JAWPHD010003584.1, forward strand.
ACGTAAATTTTGCTACGATTCTCCGGTTGGGAAACAACTCACTTTTCTGGCCCATTCTATGGATACGCTCAAATTTAATCGAGTCAGCTATGTCCTGAGCAACCTTAAGTTTGTCACACAAAAATTGACGCACTTTTCTTTCGGTAATTTCCGGCACTTCTCGTGGATCTTCGGGAATGTTAGCAAAAATGAGATTGTTTCTCATTGATTGGGATTGCACATACAAAAGATCTCCAATTACACATTGTTGTCTATGGGGATTTAGCATGGGCGTTTTATGTGAGGTATAATAATACATACTGATTAGGGATATCATTTAAAGCAATACACGCAACCAAGACAATTATGTATCAGATCCGGTTTTATTGAGTCTATTTATGAGGTAACGTAAGAAGCAACACCCCTCACTCCCCACTAACACCGGCTTACTTTAACGCCACTTATATCGGGCTCGTTGGTCACAAACGACCAGTACATTACTTGGTCCGAGTACTAACTTTCATACCCCGTCCAACCCTTTCTCCAAGAAAGGTAAACGGGGTTGGCTGTGGTATGAAATAAAACCTTAATTTCGGCTTTAAACGTTTTCATTTAGTACAATTACAATATTTAATAGTTAATTGTAAATGGGTTATCGCATTTCTCAGTAAAACATGTTTTAAAAAGCGTATTTTATTGTCGAAATATTCATTATAAAATCCTGCTAATATAAGCTTTCTCATCACTTAATGGAATTAAGGCGGAACCACGTAATGAAGTAATAACACTACTGAATCGCAGCACGGGGAGACATTGTCAGTCGCTAACCCAGGCTTAAGCTCAACAAACTCAGAATCATAAATACCTTTTTAAACAGATGTAACAAGATTCCTACATACATGTATAAACAAATTTCAGCAGCAAAAATACACACAATTCTACTGTTTAACTCTTATTAAAGAACAAAAAAGACATAACCATAATTGCTTATGCAATTCAGATTAGTGTATGAAAAGTCAATAAGCTGATGATCAGCTTCAACTATAAGGATGGTTAGACAATAAGATAAGAAGTGAAACCATATCACACGTAGAAACCATCAAACAAAATAGTGACCAGTAGACTCGTAAAGTAATAATGAATCCCCAACGTGGTATGAACCAACTCATGATAAAGCGTTCCCGATAAAACGAGGATCAGCGTTTTTCAAGTTGCCTTTATTAGTGGAAGAGAAATAATGCACTTCATAGATTTATGACACATACGCCAGATAATATTCCCTTTTTTTCCCCAGCATATAAAACAGACGTCACGCCATTACGTAAACTAATAAAAAAAGTTTATTTATTTCTATTTGCTGATTTTCGAGATAACCATTGTTTCTTACTACACGCTGAATGGAAAATCAAGACGAATTGAGAAATATAGAATTTTCCTTGTAATCAAGATGAAAAGCACTTTCGAAAATGGAAGTCTAAAGAAAAGAGATCGTACGTATTAAATCTGTTAACAAATACTGGACTTAGAAGGAGACTAAACTTATCATATACCAAAGGATACACACACAAACAGTTGTACTTAATGAACGATAGTCGCTATGTATATCGACCTATCGCTATGTTTTTCAACCTATCGTAGTGCCTTTAAGAAGACTATATCGCAAGTTGCTGTCTTTACACATGATACCATAGGAGCTCGCTTGCTCTCTTGCTCTCGCGAAGCGAGCTGTGCTCGCTACTGTCGTCCTTGAGTGCTACTTTTCCTGTTCGATTTTCTAAACGAAATAGTTTATCAGGGTCCCAATGATCAGTACATGAAAAATGCTTATTAATAAATGCAGACAATTCTCAAGTTTTTGCGTCTGTGTGATCAAGATCGATTCAGGACGTTTCGGCACCAAACGATTTCGACACCTAGACGAATCGGCACCTAGACGTTTCGGCATCAAACCATTTCGGCGTCTATTTTAATTTTTACCCTAGACGTTTCGGCACCCATTTCTATTTGAGCATTGTAATGAAGTAAAGAAGTAAAGAAATTAAATACTTTCTATAGGATCACTTGTAATTCATTTAAAATGCAAAGTTGATTGCCTTAACGGCAACTCCGAAGCGGTTTTGAGCCTGAATACAACTAAAACATGAACATAAATAGGGCCCATATCATAATCACTTTAAGTAAATATGACTTTTATATTATATTGTAGCATGGTCACTAAAATTCCTTTTGTAATAGCTCAGGTATAAATCGTTTAATTGAAAATACTTGAATATTTTCGCTTTAACATGTATAATAATGTATACCTAAGATCAAATAAAACGTTTCATACTTACTGAATGGTCAGAAGAGCATTATATACTTACCCGGTGCAATCTAGAAAATTCTGAAATAAAAAAGTGCATACCTTACACAAACATTAATAATGTTTTATTAACGGCATGGATATGCGGCAATATTTGGTACGGACCATTAAGTATTTGGTACGGATCATTACGGTATTTGGTACGGACCATTACGGTATTTGGTACGGACCATTACGGTATTTGGTACTGACCATTAGATCTGCGCATGCATGAAATACATGCAAACGAAGCGTTTATATAACTTTGCTTATCTAATGAGAAAAATAATTTCACTCCGTTCAAACGAAACAAATTATATTTATCCCACGAGCACGTAGTTATATAACTCGATAGTAAAATTACATATTGATGAGCCGTTAAAATTCTTTTTAATGATACCACGTTTTCAACAGGCTTTGTTATGGAGTATAATACTACAGATGTATATCTGAACGTCATGAAATCAATTCAATACGTTTTGATTTATCGCAAATTCTAACACGACCTCCGCAGTCTTTAATATACACAAAGAAGAGAGACAGCTGTATGTTATTCTACGATAAAATAAAGCTGTTCCATTAATTCCCCGCGTATATTTCATCCGTTGGAAGCGCCACGTTACATGACGTCACTTGGTAAATATACGTCACAAAGACAATCTCAACAGTAATTTTAATGAAATGTTAATTACAACAAAACTTTCCATGCTCCAAAACCGTGCACACCCCCGATATAAACCCATTATATACATAAGTACATATAACATTAATAAGCATCTTGAACAAGCTGAGAACGTTTGACATCATACAGCGCAAGCTATATGACGTCAGCAATGACTTAATTGTTTGTAACGTGACTACTAGTGTATTGTAGCGCAGAACTTTGCATACGAGGGCGCCCAATGCAACAGCCTGTAAATATAGCAGCCTGATTACCTTGACCGCCGAGATAATATAATCCCAACAATAGCGTAAACAATGGGCTTATTGTTGTGTTAGAATCGAAATAATAAATACGTACCTGTATTTTATGGGTGATTAAAATACAGTTAGTCGTTCGGAGGCGAGTAATTAAATCACTCGTGCTAATTAATTACTACGCATCCGAACTCTTAACTGTATTTTATTCACCGATAAAACACAGGTACATTTTTATTATTTCTTAAACACCACTGAATTTGTTATGAAAAATAAAAATCAATTTAAGTACGGATTATATTGAAAAGTAGGTATAAAGGTAAAACAGGAAACATAGCATTCAAGGACCACAGTCAAATGTATGTAACAATTGTATAATGCGTTATCTTTGAAATAAAATATGTTTAAACAAAGGACCACAGTCAAATGTATGTAACAATTGTATAATGCGTTATCTTTGAAATAAAATATGTTTAAACAAAGGACCACAGTCAAATGTATGTAACAATTGTATAATGCGTTATCTTTGAAATAAAATATGTTTAAACAAAGGACCACAGTCAAATGTATGCAACAATTGTATAATGCGTTATCTTTGAAATAAAATATGTTTAAACCAAGGATCACAGTCAACAACAAACACACAGAAACAAACAACAACTACAAAGATGAATAAAAGGAAAATATAAGACATCACAAACATAAAAGGGGACAATAGGGCTACTGCCTTGGAACGGTCAGTGAGCAAACACATTACACATAATATATCGCTACTGCTGCATTATAGCATGCGATAATGACAGTATAATTTGACAGGTTACATGCTCGAAGAATGAGAAAACATGATTATTACTCAGTTTGATTACGCTGAATAGCTCCATAAAAAAGGGAAAATGTTTAAAAAAATTATATCAGTGATGTCGCTAATGTGACTGACACCCAGCTATGACTTACCTGTCAAAAAACACACCTGGTACTCAAAGTAACATGGAAATTAGGTGAAAACAGATCACAATATGACTTGTATGGTGATGTGATTTACAAACTTCGTAAGCTTCCTGGTCATGATCACTTTCATACTAGTTTTGTTAAACTTGGTAAAAGGTTTATCAAAAGAGGTTATGACCCTATCATTTTGCAACGTACTGCATGCTTGGTGGTAGAACCATTTACAGTTCGTCACTATGCTTTCCTCTTTAATTGTACGATGACCGGACAGGCTGTGGACTCTATGATGACGACTACCTAAAGCCCAAAAGGACGGTGACGTTTGATGTTTGTCTTGTCTTGTCGTGCCTTTCAATGGTTTATTCTCTTGTTGCTCTGGCTTCTGCCAAGTCATTGGGTACCATCTTTGCGGCTTTCTAGGCTGTTGTTTTTCTGTATTTATATGTACACGAGCATTTGTGTGTTTTACTTATATTGCCTATTAATGCTGCCTTGTTGGTTAGAGAATAGTTCATGTCGAGGATTTCTTTATTTACAATGTCCCGTTTAATTGGGATAACAGTAGGGTAGATGTGACGTTTGGTGCACCCTAGAACCTGGTTTAACCCCCCAGCGGCCTTTCTTGCCACTAACCGTTCCAAGGCGGTAGCCCTATTATCAACCATTGTGTGTTTGTGATGTCCTATTTGCCTTTTAATCATTTTTATATATAGTTGTTCTTTGTTTCTGTGTGTGTTTGTGGTTGACTGTCATCCTTGAATTCTACTTTTCCTGTTCGATTTTTATATCTATATTTAATGAAAACTAGGGCCCAGTGCATTGCTTATATTCAAAGATCATTTTACTTTACTGCACCACAAATACCATTATCCGACCATTTCACACAATGATGTTTTAAAATTGAGATGTCATTTTCAGACTCTGTTACGACATTTAATGGAACTAAACAGTGCGTACTTAAGCGTCTGCAAACGACAGATACAAACAAACGAAGCTTTTAAGCAGGCGCATATCATAGATCGAAGAAGAAAATCTTGCAATTGGCGTAATATCAATGAAATTTATATACACAATTTAAACATACACATTTATGTCACATATTTGCCATGTGATGTGTATAATTCCATTCAAGCATAAAGTTTTCCGTTGAAAATAACTTTTTGCGAGACAGATATTTTTTAAAAGTACAGGTTTTAAATGTGTTTCTCCACTACTGGTTTGAAACAAATTAACATGTATTTGCCACGTAAAGCAATATGCTTAAACGACATTAGACAATGTAGAAGGCGTCAAACAAAAGATGAATTAGCTATTTTTGCTTGATTTGTTTGATGCTAAGGATATATTATTATAAGTGTTTAACATGTTTAAAGTCAAGTCTAAAAGAGTATGCGAGTGGACTTTGGAAACGGCCGAACACGACACATACGAAATATTGATTGAGACTGTTCATGAACGGTAGTGAGATATGCTAGTGCCGCTCACGCCCTCTACAATATCCAGAGCCTTTTATCGGCCGGAGTAGTGGAACCACCGAATCGAAAATTTAGTAAGAAAACAAAAGCAATTGAAAATGTACCACCGATAACTAAATATAAGTATCGGGCTCAGTACCTTACTGTCACAAAATGTCACGGGTAGAGCGTATTGGTCGTACATAGCTCTTGTAAGTTGTCGGTTACACCCAAATCTATTGTTCGAATTGAAACAATTTCACAATATTCATGATCTATTCATGTAACACGTAAAAGCGTGCACATTTTAAGTGGCCGCCAGAGAGGCCGTGTCATAAGTTTAGTTTTGTGCTAATGCATGTTAACGTATAGGTCTGTCTTCCTTAAACGGCAAAATTGTATAAGGGGCCTCTCGTGTAGATTCAATACTGCAGATTTAGCCACGTTTGTCACGGACTGAACGGGGGAAATAATGGTTTGAGCGTTATGTTTGCTATAAAACCCATTGTCTTTAGCTCTTGCCGGGATGATCGATAGTTACTTTGTTGGAACAGAGATTGGAGGGCAAAATTCACCGGCAACATGTGGTTCGTATTTATTTTATTAAAACTTTTATCGTACATATGTATTCAGTGGGCGGCGCCATCTTGTTTGGCGGTTACGACATCCGATGAGCATTGAGGTTCTCAAACATTAACTTTAGACTAGCATATGATTTTGAAGTTACTTTATTAGATGTAATTATTGTAATTGATCATTAATTGTAAAACAATATTAATTTGATAACAGTGGATAAAAGGTGCATTAGTTAACGTTGGCGTATAACTCAGTGATTGTAATACACGATTGTTAAACATTAGTTAACAATGAGATGAGTGACTAGGATAAATGATCGACGCGTATGCATAGCGTTGTATAATGTGGTCATTAGTTGACATGCGTGCATGCATAACTCAGTGAGTGTAATATATGAGTGATTTGATAATGTTTATATTACATGTATTAGGGGCATTGATTAACAGCGACGTACATGGCGTATACATGGCGTTGTAGAATATGTATACATTGCTACTCATCATTAGTACAGCTTACATATATTTATTGAATAATGATTTGTTTGAGTAATGATAATTATGCAAGATTGTTATGTTTGTCAACCGACATCTAAAACGTATGTATAATTATGTCAACCGACATCTAAAACGTATGTATAATTACAGCCTAAGCCATCCAGGGTTGGAAATAAGCCATCCAGGTTGGGATATTTCGGAGTGGAGCTAAGCGTCCACGGATAACGTTACGAGCGGTCGAGACGGTCCCCGTACCTGCGCAGTATGGCCAGGTTTTATTAACGACAAACCCCGGGACACAAGGTGGGCCCGTCATCAGTCCTCACTGGAGGAACATCACCCACAATCTCAGTGGAGGTTAACCATCATTACATCGCGTCATCAACCCTTACAGAATGCATTTGATGACAATCATCCATTGAATTCGCGCATCATCATCTTCATGAGCTCTCGCGCATCGCAGTTATCGCGCTAGATCATAGATCAACATTGTTATAGCTTTAACAACACTTTAGTGTCTTATACATTCAGTATTTATAACAATACTAAGAACGTCTTAAACGTTCATGAGAACATTCTTTTCATAGTTCATCGACATGCGACGTTATCTTCGTGTCTTACTGCCGTTAAAGATCATGTTAAACAATACTCTGATAAAACTTATGAAAACTCTGGGATTAATTTGTTTTGGTTTATTAAAAATTCAGGAGACGTTCTTGATAAAATTTGCAATAAACGTCAATATGCGCACGTAAATAGTCCCAGTCAATCTTCATTGAATTCATATTGCCCTTCACACGCACAAAGTCGCTTTCGTTATAAAATATGTCCGACTTTCATAGTAATCAAATGACGACACGATCAGTTCCGTCTCTAGGCCTCAAACTGAAACTGAATCATGGGTTATCAATATTTACTCCGTCTTAAAGTCGTGAGTAAATCATTTATTCTCTTATCTTCAAGCATGTGAAAACAACAAACAACAATGTTATGTAATATGCGTATGTATTCATGCAGATAATACAAGTTACGAGTGAAGGGGTGAATATTTTGAAAACGACAAACAAGCTGCATTAAAACAGTTGTAAAAACACTTTTTCTCACTTAAAAGGAGATAAATATACATGTATGGAGACAAGTATACATATATAAAATGAGATAATGTATGTATACAAATATATACAAAATATTACAGCATATTGAAGGGTGTTTGGAAGGGCACGCACTATATACACGGTGACCAGTGACCAGAACATTAGCCCGCACCAGCATTTATACACAAGAAACGCGCCAAAAGTGAATACCCAATTTGCACGAGCAAATGCATTGCTACCGATCACAAATAGAATGACGACATTATGATTAACATGTTATCCCGATACGAGAATAAGAAACGTTCTAAAAGTGAGTACCCAATTTGCACAAGCAAATGCATGGCTACAGATCACAAATAGAATGACGACATAATGATTTACATGTTATCCCGATACGATAATAATAAACGTTCTGAAAGTGAATACCCAATTTGCTCAAACAAAATAAGTGTTATGAGCACGAACAGAATGACGACATAATGACTTACAAATGTTATCCTTATACGAGAATAAGAAACGCTCTAAACGTGAATACCCAATTTACACGAGCAACAACTTTGACATGAGCACAAATACAATGACGACAATATGACTTACCTGTTATCCGGATACGAGATTAAGAAACGCTCTAAAAGTAAATACCCAATTAGCACAGCAAAAATGTGTCATGAGCACAAATACAATGACGTCATTATGACTTATATGTTATCCCGATACGATAATAAGAAACGCTCTAAAGGTGAATACCCAATTAGCACGAGCAAAAAATGTGTTAATAGCATAATAGAATGATGACATTATGACTTACATGTTATCATGATACGAGAATAAGAAACGATCTAAAAGTGAATATCCAATTTGCACGAGCAAACAATGTGTTATGAGCACAAATAGAATGATTACATTATGGCATCATGCTGTTCCGATACAAGAATAATTTCATGTTTCGTCTATTTAAAGCTACAGAGTCTTTATTTTAACTGATAATAACTCATGAATATGAATGAGCAACGTGTGATGTAGTTTCAAATCGACGATCAACCCAATAGTCAGTATATAAGGCAGAAATCGATGCGTAAATATCTCATTTTTATTTAGCCTTCGTACAGGTAACATCGATAAATAAACGGCTTCAGAATATATGTGATAATCACGCCACTGAAAGTGCTGAATGCGGCCGGGTTTATGTAACGGACAAAATATGAATAAGATAAAAATGCCATGAATAACAAAGTGCAGGAAAAATTAATAGAAATCGGGATTTTGCATCTTGTCAATTGGTATAGCGTTCAGATCCGGTATGTCCCTGTACCTTTGCGTTCTTGCACAACTAGACCCTGATTTCTACAATCTTTGAATGTTTGATCGAATACGATCTTAAATACAAGAGATATAACGATAACAAGATTTCTATATATGCTATATTCCAACACTATAACAATCCAGTGGTGTCTAAACATGTTTCTTCATTTCATCTTATCATTAATAATAAATCACTGACATCGCGACTCACTAACAAACTTTCGAAATAGTTGTTGTTATATAAAATTATACATAATAAAGCAATTGGGTGCACCAAACCTCACACTTACCCTACTGTCAACCCAATAAAACGGGAAAATGTACATAAAGAAATCCCCCCAATGAACTATTCTCTAACCAACAAGGCATCATTAATAGGCAATATAAGTTAAACTCAAAGATGCCCGTGTATAAAAACAATAGCCTAGAAAGCCACAAAGAAGGTACCCAATGACTTGGCAGAAGCCAGAGCAACAAGAGAATAAACCATTGAGGGCACGACAAGACCTTATTTGACCTTTTATTCATCTTTAAAGTCGCTCTTTGTTTCTGTGTGTGTTTGTGGTTGACTGTCGTCCTTGAATGCTACTTTTCCTGTTCGATTTTATATCTACTTTTCTTGGAAGGTGGAATCAGAAATGGATTCCTTGACCTCACAAACCTAGTCTTAGACACCAAAATGATTATCCTTTTAAATGCAGATGCCAATATATTGTCATGTTAATATCATGGCAGCCATCTTTGCGGCATCTTAGCGGCTATGTTGGATATTTGAATTTCATAAAGGATGCCAATGTGGCATCGTCATATTCACCATCAGCATAGCAATTACCTTAAATATATTAAAACCATCAAAAATCATTGTGTGGGCGAGAATGTTGGTTCTTTCTAGAAACGGTGTTTGGCAACCACACTACCTACGTTGATAATTGTGTATATTGCATCTATTGTCAAACCTAGATTTTACTTGACTTGAAAACTCCCCGCTGAACGTCCTTATAATATAGTCGGATATTGTAATTTATATGATGCACGCATCTGTCTTGAACGGAGTCCTTGTTTGAGAGAATGTGTGCAAATGTAAAAAGAAGAAATGAATGCGCTATTATAAATGACATCTCTTTAGCCTTTGCCAGACTATTTATGAATCTAATTATGTTCAATATGTCTAAAATATACGTAAACATTTCAAATGTATATATCATTTTGCTTGAATAAATGTTTTATTGCGTGCATGTTTTCCATAAGCAATTTGTATACTATACAGGTATCCAACTAGGATGAGGATTTATAACACGATGTGTCCAGGTTCAATCCTTTAATATAACTGACAAATCATATATACATACAACGACGTCGACCCCGTCTGAAGTCAACGACGTCTTGCACAATAAAGCGCACTAAATAGGATCGTATTTCACGACATACTGGGGGCCGCGAAAAGTGTTCAGAATACTGCTTATATTTGTAATTATTAAGTTTTATTATCTCAAAAGTGTCACTATGCATCACATGCAATTTCAGGCGGATACAGTTTCACTATTGGCTATTTGGGTAGTTCGAAGCAGTCATATATGTTAAAGCATTGTCCAAAATTATAAGTTTGGGTAGAGATTTGCGACTGGAGAATCTTCTGAATGCTTGTATAAAAGATTCTTCAGTGAGATTTGGCACTATTTCTGAATTAACAGCTATCGTTGACGCGCACGTTAATAGACAAATATGCCCCTTTGAAATCAACGCCAGTTACTGTGAATGGCGAAGCTTCGTCGTCTCTAAACTTTGTCAATGGCGGTGGATCAGGTGCGCTGAACTTTCAGGCAAATTACTTTCGGAGTATCGACTTTACACACTGTTGTATTGTTTTTATCCAATACTTCTGTCGTAGATGAGAATTGTAGTGAAGTCGGTTTTCGTGGGCGTCAAACACAATAAGTCTGGTAAGGTGGTGCTTGGCAGGTAAGAGATATAGAATTATTATTATTATTTAAAAAAAATTCAGTCACCAATGGTGGCCCATTTATTCTCCCCGTAATTTGGCATGTTGTGGGTCGAGGAGGACCATCCCACCGCACACCTTACAAACAAACAAATCTATAATATTATACAATACACAAATGATATACATAATAAAATTATCTATTATTTGTATTTCAATATGAGAATTCTTTATAAATGGTTGTCTTTTAAAGATTTAGCTTGTTTGTGTTTGTGTAATAAAAAGTCACTATTTAGAAGAGTACTGTTTTTAGGGGAAAAGATAAAGAAAAAGAATAAACAATAATAAATAAGGAGAACATGTTTTTGTGTTGTTTATGTTCCCCCCACATGATCACATTTCACATCTCACTCATTGTTATATAATATAGAATATCAGACCGTTATGTCAGTTCCTTGGCCAGAATATTACAGAAAACACAAAGTCTCTGATATTTACAGATCAAAACTAAAAAAACCGTCACACTCTGACGTAGTAGCATCAAGTTCCCACTGCGTGCTGAAAAAATTGCTTGGACGCAGTAAGAATTCCAACAACGTGCAAGGAACCCAGCAGATACCTTTAAGGACCTAGCATGGTCTCCATGGTCTTGGAAACTCTACGCGCACTTTGGACATGTTCAACATGAGCGTAGCTGCTCCACGTTCTGAGCACCACGCAGCAAGGACCTCGTAAAGACGTAGTAACGAGGCATTGACCCGTTATAGACGTAAGCAACACCTCGTAGTGACTCCATTGCCAAACTACAAGCGTAGCGCGGACGGGGAAAATGGATGGAGTTGTCACTGAGTTGTCACTGGGTTGTTGCTATGTCAATGGAGTCCCCTTTGACGCAGCGACAACGTAGCAAGAGCTTAGCTCGATCTGATTGGACGTATCAGGGACCGTGTGCTAGCACAGGTAACCTAGTGGACGCTTGGTCAGGTACGTAAAAGGAAATCAGTGGGAACGTGTGCAACGCAGCGAGGACATCGCAGGGACCTGTCTAGGTCGTAGCATGAAATTGATTTAATGCACATTTTTCAGAAAATATCAAGTTCCCGCTGCGTTCATTTCTATTTTTTGGACGCAGTGGAATCTTCATGCTGTCACGTCAGAGTGTGACGGGGGCTTAACTAAAAAGGTTCTTATATTTGCTCCATTTTTTAAAAAAGGTTCGAGTACATTGTTTGTTGTTGCTATACATACCAAAATACTAAACGATTTTCTTATTCTGTTTTTAAAGGCCTCTATAGACGGTTTACTTTGTAAATGTTTGGTTGAGAAAATATAATACTTCATTTCAAGTAGTATGTACAAATCAGCTGGTGTTAACGTGTTACTAATATTAAATATAAATTATTCTTCTGTGAAATGTAAATATATGTTATTGCTGGAAAGCCAAGTTTTTAACTTATTAAGAATCGATTGGGTTTCGGGACAATACCAAAGCATATGTGTTAATGTTTCCTCTTCTTGACAATACTTGCACATTGGACTATCAATGATGTTTATTTTATGAAGAAATTTTCTGGTTGGAAGAATTCTATGGTTTAACCGTACTTGAAACCATTGTAATATTGTATTTGTTGAGGATTTAAAGGGGGATATGTATATATCATTCCATGATTCTTCCTCTATGTTATAAATTTCATCCCATTTGGATTTTGAAGTTGGTTTCCTGTGGTTTTGGTAAAAATATTATAAAGGTCCCTTGATCCATGTTTGTTCTTAATAAATGGAATGATATATAGATATAGAGATATAGAAATTTTGTCATCTCTGCTAACGGTGCGTTATGAATTCTGCCACCACAGCGAATAGCTCCAACATCATCTATAAACAAACGAAGCTGTTTCAGCAATTGTAAGCGATTTCCGTTGCTTTTAATCTTATTAATTTCATGTTGATAGGTTGTATGTTGGCAGCTATGTAACCATATGTTCCCTGTGCCATTGAGTTTGTTTACAGATAATGATTCTAGATGTCTTTCAGGTAATGAAGCGTTGCAGTTCTTTACGAATCTTAATACGTATGCGCTTACGCGTAGAAGTTTCTTGTACTTGCTAAATTTGTTGATGTCGAGAATGTTGTGGATGCCATATTGGATTATGTTGTGTTGAAATGGCAAATCCGGTTCTGAGACCGCATCCATTTGAATCTTCGGTCAGCCTTGATAAAACTGAGGCATCCTGTTGGTCCCATCCAGGCTACCGTGATTCATCAAGGATACATGCTGGTTCTGTTAACCACATCGTATTATACTGTAGTTCTTAGCAGATATACCTCATGTAGGTAGATCAGCTGGGTTGTCACGGGTGGGACAATAACGCCAGGTATAGTCCTTAGTAAGATCACGAATTTCACCGACTCTATTTTCTACAAATCGTGACAATGACTTGGACGATGTTAACCAGTGAAGTACAATCTGGCTGTCTGACCAGGTGTATACGTCTTTACATAAAATGGCCTGCTGTAAATGACGTGCAAGGCAAGCGCCAACTAATCCTGCCATCAGTTAAAGTCGCGGTAGTGTCAACCTTTTCAGCGGAGCAACGCGAGTCTTTGCCATTACTAATGATTTATGATATCCCCTACACAGGTATCACTGTAGGGATCCGTACACCGGATCTAGGTCAAGACCCCGTTCACTAGTACGGAGTTTTGGTCAGCCATGTTGTAGAAAACGTACGGATAACAACAGCTAAGGTAGGTTAACCACGTTTCTCTCCTATTTTTGATCATTTTATATGAATAATCAGTATTGCTATATGGTGCGGAAACATTTCCCCGTTCAAATATTACCGTACATTTTTGACATATTACTTTAAATGCTATAATTCGGATCAAAGAAAAACAATTGCCGGTGCTGAAATTCGCCCAAAGTACCCTTCAGCAATAAATATCTCATTAATTTTCAAGTTAATGAAAATTTTGAATTTGCAGATTTATTTGTTTTTCCAATATACGTGCATGTTCAAATGTTGAACTTCATCCATCCGAAATTGACCGAGATATGAATCGAAACAAAATTGATGTTTGTGTACGGGGTCTTGGGCACTTGTGTACGGAGTACTGCAAATATTCTCTTTTTACTGTACGGAGTTTTGCTTTAAATATATAGTATGAAACTATGGTTTTAATGGTACTTGCATTACATGCAATACATAAAACATTCATTGAATGTTTGTAAACAGTCAATGTAGTGTCATTAGAACTGAATCAACGTAGATTTCCTTGAACAGATATAATCATGCGAGCTATATAGATAATTAATATTAACCCATGCCGTTATCTATATCGTGTGTTGTCAATGTAGTTTAAGAACCAACTTTACATTTCCTATTAACATGCTTAGGAAAGTTTGACATAGTTTAGATGTCAGTATGGGGCATAGAATTAATTTTAACCTGACAGGCAAACTGTTTGAAAAAATACGGAAAGGATTTTAACGCCTGTTGGACGTATAATAATACTTTATTTAAACAATATTTTATTCAAGTACTGAATGGGATTGGACAACAGGCAATGCCTATGTAAGACCTCTCCCATATCAAGGTACATATAAACAATAAATTCATATCAAACATAACATAAAATGTGGAATTGTAGTACAGTTTGCATATATTGGTTTGACAATTAACTTAGAATCTTTGAAACATGTGTACCGTGATTGTTTAGTATTAACACTTTGTACTGTCAGAAAGAATTTAAGTGAGAAAAAAAAAGAATAAACAGAAAGAAAATCATACTGGAAACCAATACGAAATATATATAAAAATGTACCGATTATTACAAAATATAATGGTTTTAGTATGAGTTTCTGTAACCAATAGTTAATTTTCGAATTTAAGATAACTGAGAAAACAGACAAACAAACAAATAAAAATTACAATAAAAAAGGAAGAAAGATGATAATATATAAAAGAAAACTTCTAGCATTGTGGCAAAACATATCTGAAAATACAATAGTATATACATACATGTACATATTCATGTACATACCTATATACCCATATACATATACATATGTACATGTACATACATCTATAATTCTACGAAAATCTCCTGGTACACTTGATGTATTTGTGGACGATAAGTACAATTTCTGAGTTCGTAGTATCGTCTAGATTGGAACTGCCATTCAGTATCAAGTCAATGTTGATATGCGTGACATCAACAAGATTGGCTAGGGTATCAAGTAATGTCATTTCTGAATTGGTTATACAGTGGACAGTTGAAAAAGAAATGAGTATTGTCCTCACATGGATTGCCACATTTCGGACATACTGGTCAAATAAATGCGTATTTAGATTAATTGAGTTATTTCTTAATTGACAATGGATGATGTTATCATTCCTATTTCCTATATTATAGTGATATGGACTGTCAGTCCTATGTTCAATAGCCTTAAGTTTATGCTTAAATTGTTCAACAGATGGTGCATTTTAAGCCTCTAAATGTAAAGCATTCCACAATTTAATTGTACTCGGCAGAAAGCTGTTATAATATGATGTTGTACGACAAAGAGGGAGACGTAAGTTTAATCCTGAAGTTCGAAGGTTATAATTATTGTTTACAGGTAAGTATGGCTGGATTAAGTTGTACATGTAATCTTGACTTACGCCATAAATTATTTTGTAAATAGTTACAAGTTTATGATATTTTCTTCTTTTTGTTAATGTTTCTAAGTTCAATTCAGTATATAAGTATGATCTAGAGGAATTGCATCTGAGGCCTGTTATTATTCGTGCTGCTTCAACTTGGACGCTCACTAATAGGTCAGATTCTCCCTGTGTACAGTTATCCCATACTGAATCTCCATATTCAAGTATAAGTCTTATAAAGGCGATATATATTTTCAATAGAGAATGTCTGTCAAGTTTGTACTTAAGCATTCTTAGAATGTTAAATCGTGCACATGCTTTTTCGTATATATTTTCTATATGATGCGACCAAGTTGCATTGGACTGAATTGTTAATCCAAGGTGGCAATGTGACGCTACGTCTTGTACTATATCATTATCAAAGTAGACTGGTGGGTGGTTATAGTTTCTTCTAGTGCAAACAAGGCTTCTTTTTTTTTTTTGAGGATTAAATGTAACAGCCCATTTTTTTTGACCATTCAGATATTTTGCAAAGATCATTTGTAAGAGAGTTGGCACATTCTACTGGGTTTTTATCAACTACAACAAAAAGAGAAGTGTCATCAGCAAATAACCGTACATCATTCAATAAGTCATCTGTGATGTCATTTATATAAAGCAGAAATAGAAACGGACCTAAAACACATCCTTGCTGAACACATGCATCTATAGTACTGAAGCTTGAAGAAAATCCATCTAGGACTACTTTTTGCTGCCTATCAGAGAGATAGCTACGTATCCGGTTACATAATGAATCATTGATACCATATTTAGCTTATTTAAAAAGCAACCCAGCATGCCATACTTTGTCAAATGCTTTAGCAATATCGCAAAATATAAATCGTACATCTTTCCCAGCGTCGAGGTTGCTTATTATGTTATTATATATTTCTATGAGCTGATTTACTGTAGAGTCTCTAGGTTGAAAGCCTGCCTGGTATTTGCACAGAAGGTTATTCGTTTTGATATAGTTGAACAAGTGTTTAAATACGATTTTTTTCATCCATTTGCAAATAATACTGGTAATGGATATAGGCCTATAATTGCCCGGCATGTCAGGTTCTCCCTTGCCCTTAAAATAGGAGTTACATTCGCCTGTTTCCATTGGTATGGTACTTTTCTAGTGGACAATGACAGATTAAAAAGTCGCGTCAATAGAGCAGCGATGCTATTTAAAACTAATTTTAACACCTTTGGGCTAATCATATCTGGGCCTGGAGGTTTCGATAATTTCGAGATTTTCAATTGATCAATTACTTCCGTTTCATTTATAATAAAGTAATTCATTTTATTGTCAGTGCGATTATAAAAAAAATAGGTAATTCCGGTTCATGTTCAATACGAGATGTTGCAGAAAAGGAAGAATTCAATGCGTTTGCTTTGTTTACTGGATGTATTAAAATACGACCGTTATTTTTTATTGTAAAGTTTGGTTGAGTTACTTTGTTCAATTTAGAGATCGATTTTGCTATACGCCACCATTTACCCGGGGGGATTGATTTATCAGTTAACTGGGATGTCAGTTTTGACTTGTATGATTCCTTAGATTCGCGGATTAAAGCAATTACCTCATTTCTAAGTTGAATAAACATTGACCAATTTAATGGATTGTTGTAAATGACAAAAAAAATTATATGACGTTAACTGTGGTCACAATGAGCTTAAATTGGACAACTGTATCAATTCTAACAGACAATAATATACGTCTGGACTTAGTTTGTAGTACATGTAGTTATTTGGAATAAGTACGGAGTCTTTCTCAAGAATTTCCCCTTTTAAGTTTTAGTTTTCTGCATTTTTTCGTCTTAACAATACAAAATGGTATAAGACATATAGGACCAAAATAATGTCTACGAATTACTACAAATATAAGTAAATAACATCAGTGCAGAGCAGCGAAAACAATCTTTGCATTGCAAAACCCCGTACAGTACATGGACAAGACTCCGTACACAAATCAGCGTGTTTTTATATGAATTAGTTACGCTGGGCACGTTTTGTTTCGATTCATATCTCGGCCAATTTCGGATGAATGATGCTGAAATTTTGAACATGCACGTATATTGAAAAAACAAATAAATCTGCCAATTCAAAATGTTTATTAACTTGAAAATTATTGAGATATTTATTGCTGAAGGGTACTTTGGGCGAATTTCAGCACCGGCAATTGTTTTTCTTTGATCCGAATTGTAGCATTTAAAGTACTATGTCAACAATGTACGGTAATACTTGAACGGGGAAATGTTTCCGCAACATATAGCAATACTGATTATTCATATACATGAAAAAAAATAGGAGAAAAACGTGGTTAACCTACCTTTGCTGTTGTTATCCGCACGTTTTCTACAACATGGCTGACGGTAATACTTGAACGGGGAAATGTTTCCGCAACATATAGCAATACTGATTATTCATATACATGAACAAAAATAGGAGAAAAACGTGGTTAACCTACCTTTGCTGTTGTTATCCGCACATTTTCTACAACATGGCTGACCAAAACTCCGTACTAGTGAACGGGGTCTTGACCAAGATTCGGTGTACGGATCCCTACAGTGGGTATGCAACAGCACCGTATGCTGGCGTCGACAAACACGTGTAGGAAAGTGTCGTCTGCTGTATTTGTAGCGTTGTTGGGGGAAATAATATATTGGAAACTTAGTACTGGATACATAGTTCAAATTCCTTAAAAGAGCAGTATATTTCTGCTGAAGCTCATTACTTCGTGGTACATCCCAATCACATTTCTATTTTCACATTTCTTGAATCAAGATCGTTGCGCGTATTGTAACTGGGCTTAGTAACCCAAGTGGATCATAAATTCTAGATGTCTGTTGTAAGATTTCTCATTAAAGCATCAATTTCTAGTTGTGATTTCAGATAACTGAACTTCTGCACATTCGTTAAATTTGAGTTGAAATGAACCGTCGATTCGTACGAATCCCAAAATGTTTGCCACAGTAGAATAGAGAAAGGAGAGAGAAAGTTTTGGCAACCTGTGATAATGTGTTGAATTAGAAGATGGGATACTTATTGCTTGTTGCGACAGCTCAGGACTGTGATCGGCGACCATATTGCTAGTTGACGATGAGTGTACCTCATAGGGTCTGAGAACTGGCGGCGGGACATCCAACTGCTTACCTTGACTGTTCTGTCAGAATATAATATAAAACGAACATTATGAGTCTATAAATACAATCATTGTACGAAGATAATATAACACTGATAACATGCATCAGTTATTTAAGTGCCGTTATTTATGTATATTTCCTTAAAAGAGATGAGCGGGGATGTGTTTCTTTTGATATGTGTTATTTGTCATTTTAATGCAGCTATAATGTAACGCGTTACTCCACTGGCTAACGTCTCAAATTTGCGAAAGTAAAAAGCCCGATTTACTGAATGAAAAGTACGTGATGTCACACAACTTTGTAACAAGCAACGTTATTGGATGACGTCAACAAAATGCCGACACCGTTTCACAGAAAATCAAATGTGTATGTATGATTTTACTTTATATTTCTGGCATATAAATGGAAAAGCATTATAATTGAGATAACCATTGTAATTGAGATTTAAACCATTATAATTGAGATAACCATTATAATAGAGATAACCATTATAATTGAGATATAAATCATTATAATTGAGATTTAAACCATTATCAATGACACAACAACAGGTTCTTGCTATATATCGAGTTATCTATTTTTCGACTAAATACGAGTCGATATGATAATTTCATCGACAAGTTCAAAATGAATGTAAAAAAAGAGATATTCTTGCAATACAATAACCGTTTTTAGACCGTTAATCCTCCCAAAGACAAACTATATCCGTGTAACTTTGATAGAAATACAAATATCCTGACGGTCTCGTCGGTCTTTTCGTAATGTTCAGTTAATACGGTATATCTTTTTAATAACGTAATACGGTTCTCTTGTACGTTATTATGTTGTGAAAGAAGAAACTGCGAGATAATGCGTCTTACAAGTTCTTTATTTGCGTTGGCAGAACATATCTTCCAATAAACTAGTTCATAGCGGTCAATACTGTATTTTAAGGCGCACCTACGATATTTGACAAGTTTGACATTGTCCAATTGATTTTAATACAACTGATGTTGTTTTTTGCAATGACGCAAGCTGACTAGGCTTTACATTTGATGTCAGTAATAGCATCCTATATTGTACCACGTTCTGCAGACGGGTTTTCAATAAAATGCCTGTGTTTAAGTTCCTTGGAAGAAAACACCGTATGAACCTGTTCACCTCACGTATTCACATCACTGCTTTTTATTCTGTTCGTGTTTTAAAACCATTTGCTTTTTACGAAAGCACCTGTCATCCTCCGAATCGTCTGCTGGCGCTATGTATTCCATTTGTCAAACATAAAGGAGGATAGTCGGACAGCTGACAAATTACTATTGTTTAACTAAGCATGCATCAATAGCAGCTGCGCATCAATATTGCGGCCTGGTAAAATATCACTGCGAGCTAACGTGACAAGTAAATTTATATCATATTTGAAGCGGACTTTTATCCCACTTGTCATTTTATGGTTTTACTGAAGCAAAATAAAGTAATGTAAAATGAATATTTAGTTCGAATTTGGCATTATATTGTTATGGTATTCTACATTGTTTAAATTTATAATTTTATAACATTAATATATTTTGAACGAATGAATACCTGTATTCTTGAATATATTGTGTTGCAAGACAGTCACTACAAGCATGCTAGCTAGACTAATTCCTGAAATGATATCATAACAATCCATCTATACAACTAGTATACACACAAACAAGAGATATACGGGTATACACGTATACAGATCGAACAGGAAACACTTTAGCATTCGAACAACACAATAAAGAAAAACACAATCAAAACAGACAACAATTACAAACCTAGAAGCAAAGTAAGCAACACCACGAACATTTAAGAGTTGGCAATAAGTGCACCGCCTTTGAACAACGGTCAGTGGCAAAACGGCCTTGGTGTTGGGTGGGTGGGTTGGGGGTGGGGGTGTGGGGGTGGGTGGGTTGTAAACCCTGTTCTAGGAAGCAACAAACCTCACTCTTACCATATTGTCATCACAATACTGCTATAGAACAGTTCTTACCGTTACGGTATCATCATACACTTTATATACTTAATGGATACTCTTGCTATGGTAGCAAGCATATTTCACTACCGTTCATGAACAGTCTCAATCAAACCGAGACTGCAATATTTCGTATTTATAGTGTTCGGCCGTTTCCAAAGGTTCTGTCTCATACTCTTTCATTGCTTACGTGTAAATTATTATATCAGTACCAACCTGCTGGTTTTTTCCAAAATGTTAATGGGGATTAAATTAGCCTTCTTTTTAACACTTTGAACTAAATTTAAAATGATGATGTTCTTGAAGAAGTCCTCGACTCGGTTAAACAAATACATGTTGGTAAATTAAAGATCCTACCTTGTTGCATATAGCAGGCTTCTATTATATGTGTTATTTCCAAGTACATTAAGTTTGAAGATTTTTTGAGAGTCATTTCATACAAAGCTATGTATGAGTTAGAGTTGTAATGATCCTTTATAGCCCAGTGGTAGAGCACTGGGCCCACAAGCGGAAGGTCGTGGGTTCAAACCCTGCCGGATGTTGGTCTCTCCATATCATGTTTTATTAATTCATTGCTTATCATTCATCACCATTCGGCAAAAATACACCTTCTCGGCCCTCAAATTTGCTTCAGGAGTAGTAAGTACCTCACTGCTGTCTTGTGACGATGTTAGGCCGACGTTCACTGAAAGAAGGGAAGCTGTAGACAGAAATTCGTTGGTTCTTCGTATGTCGCATCTAAAGTATGCAGTGGCCAGTAGCCTAGTAGTGGCATAGTAGCTTGAATGTATTACCATGGAGTACTATGGGGAGGCTGTTTGACAGCAATATACAATAACAGAAGACATATCAGCAATGTCCCAGAAACAGTGCAATCCAAAGGAAAAAAGAGAAACATCAGGTGAACTGCGGTTGAACAGCGAGAGTCGTCGTAGAAAAGGAGTATACAGCGAGGCTTCAGCAGAAAGTATGTCACAATAGATCACCATCCATTAGGAGGGACAACAGCAGAGCTGGCGGAAGACGGAGTGAGGGGAGGCGAAAGAAAAGAGCAGATAAAAGGGGTAGAGAAGGTGGGCCCAAAAAAAAAGAGTATGAATTAGAGTGAGCACGCATTACGTGGTCCGAGTATTAACTTTCATACCCCATCCAACCCCTTCTCCAAGAAGCAAAAACGGGGTTGGCTGGGGTATGAAAAATCCAAATTTCGGCTTAAACATTTTGCATATTGTAAAATTAACACATATGATAGGTAATTTTAAACACGTTATCAAATTTGTTTCAATAATGTTTTTATTTAGGCGTGTTTTATTTTCAAAATATCCGTTATAAAACCCGGCTAATATACTCTTTGAAATCGCTTAATGTACTTAAGGCGGGACCACGTAATGGGACAGAATGTTTGTAGTGTGCATGTCATAATATGCCTTGTAATGGCTGAACCTTAGAAATTATCTTATCTGCAGGCTTCATCTGTGCCAAAGTTATCTACTGATATACCAAAACGTTCAGAGAAATCACGATGAAGTTCAATTACGATGTGTATCATCAGCTACGTGCAGAGGTATATCATCAGCTACGTGCAGAGGTGTATCATCAGCTACGTGCAGAGGTGTATCATCAGCTACGTGCAGAGATGTATCATCAGCTACGTGCAGAGGTGTATCATTAGCTACGTGCAGAGGCGTATCATCAGCTACGCGCAGAGATGTATCATCAGCTACGTGCAGAGGTGTATCATCAGCTACGTGCAGAGGTGTATCATCAGCTACGTGCAGAGGTGTATCATCAGCTACGTGCAGAGGTGTATCATCAGCTACGTACAGAGGTGTATCATCAGCTACGTGCAGAGGTGTATCATCAGCTACGTGCAGAGGTGTATCATCAGCTACGCGCAGAGGTGTATCATCAGCTACGTGCAGAGGTGTATCATCAGCTACGTGCAGAGGTGTATCATCAGCTACCCGCAGAGGTGTATCATCAGTTACGTGCAGAGGTGTATCATCAGCTACGTGCAGAGGTGTATCATCAGCTACGTGCAGAGATGTATCATCAGCTACACGCAGAGGTGTATCATCAGCTACGTGCAGAGGTGTATCATCAGCTACGTGCAGAGGTGTATCATCAGCTACGTGCAGAGGTGTATCATCAGCTACGTGCAGAGGTGTATCATCAGCTACGCGCAGAGGTGTATCATCAGCTACGCGCAGAGGTGTATCATCAGCTACGTGCAGAGGTGTATCATCAGCTACGTGCAGAGGTGTATCATCAGCTACGCGCAGAGATGTATCATCAGCTACGTGCAGAGGTGTATCATCAGCTACGTGCAGAGGTGTATCATCAGCTACACGCAGAGGTGTATCATCAGCTACGTGCAGAGGTGTATCATCAGCTACGCGCAGAGATGTTTCTTTTAACCAAATAACTGTCCAGATTGAGAGTCTTAGCCTGGTTATCAAAATTCTTAATTTCTGATTCATATGTATTAAATGCTAGACATTATACTCATTCATATTTATTACAAGCTGAGCAATTACCAGAATGTATACCCTGCTTTGCACCGTTAACGGTCAAACACATCTTGTTGGAATGTGTAGACTTTGATCCTATCCGTCAAAGTTACTACAATGTTAATACTATGAAAGAGTTATTTGATACTATAGATTTTAGTCTTGTTTTAGATTTTCCAAAAGAAATCAGACTATATAAATCAGTATAATGTGTTCTTATATATTTAATTGTTTATATACCCGTTGGCGGGCGATTGTTGATTTCCATATATATTTTATATAACTACCATATCATCCCTTATTTTTTAATAGTTTTATCTTTATATATTTACATTAATATTTATTTACTAATTAATTTCTTCATCTTGCGTCGTTTTTGCACGCAATATGACCTATTTATGTGTCGACGTGCCGTAAAACACCATTCATTCATTCAAACGGTAAATCGGGGGTTTACCGCGCAAACTAGACGTTAACCATCGACGTAAAAACGCGTTACATTATGCAGGTGTAGAATAATCAATTATTTAAGGACATATTTCGAGCCTATTGTAGTTGTGGGGTGTGGGGTGGGGGTGGGGGTTGGGGTGGGGGGGGGGCGGTGGGGTGGTGGAGAGAATTTCTATATGTAACTGTAAATCACTATTAGCGATGCAATTTCATGAGCACATTGTGATATTCAATTTTGATTCAGATTATGAGGCCTTTTTGTGTGCAGTAAAACATAAACACACAACAGAAAGTTGTTCATTTAATGCTTTGATTTCATTCTTGTTCTAGAATCAATAAAGAAATATTAGACAAGTTTTGCATTTAAACTAGCTAAATTATGAATATGTTTTCTAAATTACAAAGTTGTGTTTAGCTTTTCTTACCCAAGACAATATCTAGTATACCAATGTAACACAAAGAAAAAACTACAAGCGGGCCTCCATTTATATACCTGAGTTGATCGGTCATGGAGCGTGCAGTCAGTAAATAAACAAGATTCCCATGCTGTAGCGATGGGAAATATGTCATTAAGGTTGTTTAAATGTCGTGACTGTGACAGTACTCGTCTGCATATTTTTAATTGGTTAGGTAAACAGCTGGTATTGTTTTGTAGCACATCTGTGCAATGTATCCCATTTGCTAAAGCTTTACCGAGATCAATATTAGAATCGTTCATAGGCATCCGATAAAGATCGGGAATTCCAACGCGAGGTATAATTATTTTTATCGGAAACGAGGCTTTTCTTACCCAAGACAATATCTAAAATAGCAATGTAACACAAAGAAAAAATTACAAGCGGGCCTCAATTTATATACGTGAGTTGGTCGGTCATGGAGCATGCAGTCAGTAAATAAACAAGATTCTCATGCTTTTTCTAAGACCAAGTAGCGACGGGAAATATGTCCTTAAAGACACATTTCGAGCCTATTATATTTGGGAGGGAGAGAATTTCTATAGGTAACTGTAAATCGCTGTTAGAAATACATTTGCACAAGAAAATTGAGATTATTAGTGTTTTGTCAAAGGATGAGGCCCGTCCCATAAAGAGTGTATACGGTAATAATGTAGTAAAAATTATAACAGTTTTGCATTTTATGTGCACTTGTATATATGTTAAAACAACTACGTATAGATGGATTTTTTTAAAAGACCCGTGTTAACAATTAATAGTTTTTGTATTTTTAGCACAATATACTCTATTATCAATTACTTCTCTGCCATTTTTTAGTAAATCTCAAATGCAAGAAACTCATCGGGACTTCAAAATTCAAAAATCATTGTCATCTGTCAGTGTTTTTGATCACCTGAGCCGATGGCTCAATGTGATGTTTTGGAATCACTCTTCGTCCGTCGTCCGTCCGTTGTCTGTCCGTCGTCTGTCGTCGTCGTTATCTTTTGCTTCTGACGACTTTTTCTCAGAAACCGTTTGTCGGAATTCAATCAAATCTTATATGAATTCATTAAACTGGATTTTATAGTTGCACCAACAGCTAAGGTCATTTGGCGACATTTCAGCTTTTTATTGGTGGAGGAAGACCCCAGGTGCAAACCCGGGCATTTTTTCGTGCACGGGCGCGCACCTTAGTAGAACCACCGACGTTCCGCAAGCAAGCTGGATAGCTTGATACTCATACTTAACAGTCCTGGCCCCATGGGGAATCGAACCCACAGCGGTGAGGGACATGTGATTTCAAGTCTGAGACCACTCGACCACGGACAAACCCCAAGTTTATGTGAAGCATCATTATATGTTTGTTCGATTGGTGCACCTGAGGTCATAAATGCCCCCCGCAATGGGGCTTATCCGTTTCATTTAACAAATCTTAAAATAGAGCTGTGATATTTTGCATGTAACATCGTCTTATGGTCCTCTAACTACTTTGTTCTAATGGTGACCCTGAGGTCAAATTTGGACCCGCCCCAGTGGTCACATATTAAACATAGACTTATATAGGGAAACACTTCAACAATATTCATCTCTGCAACTACAATAGCCAGAGGTTTAATATTTTGCATTTACCTTAAGGTTATGGTCATCTACCAAGTTTGCTCAAATCGTGACTCTGTGGTCAGATTTGAACATTTCCTGTTCTGCTTCCTTTTAGTGTATTTATATTCATTCATTCATTACCTTTCCTTTTTCAAAATGAATCCGTACGGAACTCTATTATGCTCCGTATAAGATTTTTTCAAAAAGTGGAGATAATTAAAAAAGTAGTGAAGCTAGAGTTATGGTTCCTATGAACTGCACTCCGTCTCATTATCCTTATCATTCACAGGAACTTTAATCAAGCATACTTTTTGAGTTATGCTCCGGACAAAAAGCGCATGGACGCACGGACACACATACGGACGGACGGAATAGGCGGCGACTATATGCTCCTCCATAATAAACAATCTAGTGTTTTTTTTTAGTTACAATATATCTTATATCAAAAACTAAGGTAATAGTAAATGAAAAGAAAAAAACGGTGATGGGGCCTCAATATAATGTCTCTGTGGTAATCAGTCAGCGAGAAGTAAGCAGTAAACAAGAAAAGGTATAACACATATATTATACCATGGGAAGTACGGACTGCATGTAGATGTTCTGGATCCGGGATCGTTTTGATAGTGAAGGTCACCGGCACCTTGACCTTTAAATGAATAAGGATAAGGGTCATGTACTGGTCATGAGCAACCATTCATCCTTTCAAGTTGGAGGACCTAGATCCATCAAGTTTGTAGTTGTTGATAGGACATCGTATTGATAGTGAAGGGCACCGCAACCTTGACCTCCGATCTAGTGACCGGAAAATAACAAGAGGTCAATGACCTTGAAACTCTACTAATTGATTTTGATTTCAGGAAGTAGTCGATACAAACTTGCTTTTAGAAAATCTATTTTTAGCCGTAGCGGCCATCTTGAAATTCCGGCCGACCTGAAATTTTGCTTGGATCAATTAGACATCAAGAGCAGCTTTCCTGTGAAGTCTCATGGAAATCCGTCAAGTAGTTTCAGAGGAGTAGTCGCTACAAGTTTTCATTATATAATTCTATGTAAACAAAGATGGCCGCTGACAGCCATGTTTAACATTGAATCAAAATGATGTTCGACTCCTATAACCATCATGCCATGCTGATCATTTTAGAAAAAGTCCCATATCAGTATCTTTTATAGTTTTCAAGAAGTAGTCGCTACAAACTTATTTTTTAACAATCTATTTTTAGCCATGCCGGCCAACTTGAATTTCTGGCCGACCTGAAATTTTGCTAAGATCATTTAGACATGAAGAGCAACATTCATGTGAAGTTTCATGAAAATATATCAAGTAGTTTCAGAGGAGTAGTCGCTACAAGTTTTCATGATATAACTCTATGTAAATAAAGATGGCCACTGGCAGCCATGTTTAACGTCGAATCAAAATAATGTTCGACTCGAATAACCATCATGTCATGCTGATCATTTTAGAAAAAGTCACATATCAATATCACTTATAGTTTTCAAGAAGTAGTCGCTACAAACTTATGTTTTTTAAATCTATTTTTGACTGTGGCGGCCATCTTGAATATCTGGCCGATCTGAAATTTTGCTAGGATCAATTAGACATGAAGAGCAACATTCCTGTGAAGTTTCATGGAAATCCGTTAAGTAGTTTCAGAGGAGTAGTGGCTACAAGTTTTCATTATATAACTCTATGTAAACAAAGATGGCTACTGACAGCTATGTTTAACATCGAATTAGAACGATTTTTGACAAGGACCAACATCATGTCATGCTGTATCATTTTTAGGAAAAGTCCCATATGAATATCACTTATAGTTTTCAAGAAGTAGTCGCTACAAACTTGTATTTTGAAAATCTTTTTTTAGCCATGGCGGCCATCTTGTATTTCCGGCCGACCTGAAATTTTGCTAGAATCAATTAAGACATGAAGAGCAACATTCGTGTGAAGTTTCATGAAAATCTCTGATCAGTGGAGCTAAGAACAGGTTATCTAGTGGTCATGACCAACCATCCTTTCAAGGTTGAGGACCGTAGGACCAACCGTTGTGTAGTTATTGATCGGACATCTTTAGATAGCGAATGTGACCGCGACCTTGAACTTTGATGTAGTGACCCCAAAAAAGAATAGGTGTCATCTAGTTGTAATGGTTAAGCGTTCTTCCGAGTTTGGGGGCCCTAGGTCCAACCATTCTGTAGTTATTGATCGGACATCGTTTCGATAGTTAATGTCAACACGACCTTGACCTTTGACCTAGTGACCCCAAAATCAATAAGGGCCATCGACTGGTCATGAGCAACCATCCCTCTAAGTTTGGGTACCCTTCTGCCAACCATTCTGTAGTTATTGATCGGACACCATTTGGATAGTCAATGTTAGCCCGGATGTAACCTTTGACCTGGTGACACCAAAATCAATAGGGGTCAAAATGAACATGGCGCTCCGACCACACTTTGTTGTGGGGAGCAATAATCTATTAATTGAAGGGCACTGGCTTAGTCGTTGCTGGGGTGATTTACGGAAGAATAACCGTGTGACAACCTGCTGTAAGGATGAGTATTACTAGTAACTACCAAAATATAACGGTCATGATTGAATAATTGGTAGGGAACTGAAGAAGTGAAGGGACACTACAAAATCTGAAATGAAGATTGCTGTGCATCCCTTTAAGTGGGGTGCATGAGATGTTGTAGATTTGGCGGAAAGGGACAAATGAGAATAGGTATTTTGTTGAAAAATATGTTTAATATACAAAAACAACATTACTGATGTGGAAAAAAACAATTGTATGTACAACTCAGTGTGTCAGGTCCCTGCCAAGACTTGAACTTGAATCTCTTTTCTCGAAAGAAAAGTGTGTTTCCTTACACTACAGAGATCGCCCAGACATCACAAAAAGAGTGTACAAAACTAAGTGAAATTAATAAAGATGTAGATCAAAAGAATGTCGAACTAAAACTAGAAATTGTTATTGGACAAAAACGTATGGCTCCCCACTCGCCCGAACAGACATAATTGACGACTCTAGGTCCAACCGTTCTCATTGATCTGAGATCGTTTTGATATTCAATATCCCTGTGACTGTATCTACAACCTGTATCAGTAATATTTATTGGTCAACCATCCTTCCAAGTTTGAGGACCCTAGGTCCAACCATTCTCTAGTTATTGATTGGACATTGTTTTGTTATTGATCGGGGATCGTTTTGATATCAATAGGGGTCATGTTCTGGTCATGACCAACCATCCTTGCAAGTTTGAGGACCCTAGGTCCAACCATTCTCTAGTTATTGATCGGACATCGCTTTGATAGTCAATGTCGTCGCTAGCTTGACCTTTGACCTAGTGACCCCAAAATCAAAAGGGGTCATCTGCTGGTCATGACCAACCATCCTTACAAGTTTGAGAACCCTAGGTCCAACCATTCTCTAGTTATTGATCAGACATCGTTTGATAGTCAATGTCACCGCGATCTTGACCTTTGACCTAGTGAACATCGTTTTGATAGTCAATGTCACTGCGACCTTGACCTTAAACATAGTGACCCCAAAATCAATAGGGGTCATCTACTGGTCATGACCAACCATCCTTCCAAGTTTGAGGACCCTAGGTCCAACCATTGTGTAGTTATTGATCGGATATAGTTTTGAGTCAATGTCACCGCGACCTTGACCTTTGACTAAGTGACCCCAAAATCAATAGGGGTCATGTACTGGTCATGACCAACCATCCTTTCAAGTCTGAAGACCCTAGGTCAAACCATTCTCTAGTTATTGATCGGAATCTTTTTGATAGTCAATGTCACCGCGACCTTGACAATAGGGGTCATCTAATAGTCATGATCAACCATCCTTCTAAATTTGAGGACCATAGGTCCAACCATTCTCTAGTTATTGATCGGACATCGTTTGTGACACAGACAGACAGCACAAAATCAATATGGCTCCCCTCCACACTTTGTGTGGGGGAGCCATAACTATCACAGAGTTATTAATACCCTTGCAAACGCATAACCCATGACTTCATGTATATGCGCAGTTCCACTTCATACTGATGCTTCTCACAATGTTTGGGGTATGACAGAGGGCATAGTGACCTTATTTTGGTATGCGACCTACCGCTATCCCAAGATGTATCAACATACCAAGTTTGGTATTTCTAAGTGTTATTGTATTGAAAATATGGTCCGGACAAGCATTTTCTATGACAGAGGTCACAGGTCAAGGTCACAATTACCTTATTCTGGTACGCGACACATCACCATCCCAAGATGTATCTAAATACCAAGTTTGCTATCTCTAAGACTTAGTGTTATAGTATTAAAAATACGGTCTGGACAAGCATTTTCTATGACAGAGGTCACAGGTCAAGGTCACAGTGGCCTTATTTTGGTATGCGACACACAGCTATCCCATGATGTATCCACATACCAAGTCTGGTATCTCTAAGTGTTATAGTATTGAAAATACGGTGCAGACAAGAGGTGAAAGTGTCTGTGGATGTTCTACTGGCTAAATGTGCAGGGGACCGTAACACATTTTCAACATTCATTCAACCGGCACATGGCAATGATATAGGTCACTAGTTGTTGAATGCCAGCCAGGGTAGCAGGAGAACTAGTCTGTACAAAGTAAGTGTATTACAGGGTTCCCACAGTTTTTTGAGAACAAAATTCAAGGTCTTTTCCAGGTTTTTCCACTGTTTTCAAGGACAATTTATAAATACCAGTGTTTGTCCGACACCGTTGTTGCAAAAACGTTAAATTGTTCGCAGTACTAATATGTGACACCACACAAGATGTTAGTTTATTGTTTTTGACAAGTACTGACTTTAACCCGCTGTTTTTTAGGCTGTTCTCCCTCCTATGAAGGAAATTTAGTGTTGACATTTAACTTGTTCTCAGACGACATGCTTTATTTGAAAATACTCGGCTAAAATCGCCAACATATTTTATGAGTCAACCGGTGAGGTAACGAATTTGTACGACAGCGATCGAAAACAAAAGTACAATTTGGGGTTCATATTTCATTGATCAGAACATTAACACATCTTTACGACTGTTCACGAATACCAATGGTTATTTTTAATGGGCTTACTAGGTCATTCGCCAAATCGCCATAGGCGTAAAGTAACCTGAACTGGCGAATGAAAACCGTAAGAAATACACACCAAATTCTCCAGACATCGGCGGTCTGGCGAATCCAAATTTCCGACCGATTTTGTCTAAAAGATCTCGGAAAATCCTGAATTCTAATTCACAAAGTCTTTCACTGTTTATAAGCCACTATAGCTGAGTGTTTTAGCTAATTAGTGACAATCAATTTAGATCGATAAACTAATTATGTCAGCGTTTAGTGAAAACCAGCGTTTATTGAAAACCAAATTGTCGGTGCGATAAGACTCCGCCCACTGTTACGAATTAGCAAGAGATACTCAGCCCGTCTGTGTTTTTGAACTTTGCAATCACTGATAAGTGTTAAAGGAGCACATGGCAATCTTGAGTTTTCACAAACTAGCAGCGCCCCGTTAGTTTTTATCATTAATGTTAATTATAAGAATTGTATTAAGCCATTTGTTTTTGCATATTATTATTTTATATCTTATTGCACCAGTATTATATTAAAAAACTTATAGTATAATAAGACGAAATAGTGAATACTTAAAATTTGATTTATTTAAATGTAACCAGGGTAAAAGTAAAAATGATACTGGATATATAAATTGTGACACCCATTTCAATTACTGCAAGATTGCCATGTGGACCTTTAAGTGCCTACTAATTAGTTGTACACATGGTAGCGTAAACTGGAACAATGGAAAGTGTGAACCGGTGTTTAATCGGCTGTTTCTGAATTGGGTTCATTTTATGGTTGATTGTTCAATCAACATGAAACAATACAAAAGGTGCGATTACTCAAAATAATGGTGTATGTATTATTTCTGAATTTGCAGCACGGTCTTTCTAGATTCTTTGGAACTCGTGTTAGTGGAACTTGTATATGCCTCAGTTTAGCCTTACATTTTCTAAATATATTGCTATTTTTTTTATTTATCTGCATGTTAGCATATTGAAATGCATTTAATGAAAATAGTAAATGGTGAAAAGAGTCTGCATTTTTGTATTTTCTCATTATATATGCATGCATTCATTCTGTCCTTGTTTAAATATCAGTCTTTACAATTTTTAAGAATTAAAATTACATTAAATTAAATACAGTTTTTACAAAGTTTTCCCGGTATGGGAAGCATGATATTGTGTCCTTTAATGGGGCATAACACCGCCAAAAGTCATTCAACTGGAACACAACAATCACATGCACAACTACACATGGCACTAATCATCCCTGCCATTGTATCAAGAACAGAAATGTGACAAAGTTTGTGTATTAAAACTTTAAAGAACTCATTAACCAGTACACAACAATGGCAATGCAACTAGGCTTGGTATAGTTCTATGACATAACACGTCACAGAACAGCTACAGATAAGCAACGTATTTGCGTAAATTCCCAGTTAAAACTCCCTAAATCACCGGTAGGCTAAATACACAATTAAATTACTTTATCGGTGCGTACCAATTATTTTCAACAAATTAATTACACAAAATAACCGTTTTTGTCAGCATATCATATTTTATCCATTACCGTGAAGACGGCCAATATCAAATGGAATGCATCGCCGTTTCCAGTCAATTCTGAAATAAGCGAGCCATTGAGATTGGCTAAATGTGACTGGTTATCAAGTTTATTTTTTTTCATTCGAAAGTAAATCCTTCAGGAACAAAATTGTTGTATTCAGTGACAGTCTAGTCTATTTTTAATTATTCGGCATCACCGAAGCACTCAACTTTCTCTGTATGTCAACATGGCTAAAAGAGGCCCAGGTGTTTGAACTCAGTGCAAGAATATTCATTATCGCTAAATATTAATAACTAACTCAGAACACAATAATAATTAACGTTGCGACGTTGAGTCGTGACGTCAATAAAGTGTTGCCGACGTCAACATCATCCGCCAATAACGTTCAATAAAGCGAATATTTGTTTGCAAAAACGTAATTTAAAATGTAATAGATTATTTAACTGCTGGGATCGACTATGGGTAATCCTTTACTTCATGGTAGACGTGCTTTGTTTTTTTTACTCACACGCATGCGCCCGTTCATGAAAAAAACTACACGCCTACCTCTTGTGAAAGATTTCCCTATAATCGATCCCAGCAGTTAAATAATCTCTATATAATTCATATAGGGCCCTGGTTTTGTATCACTGCTTAACATAGAAGTTCAGAGAGATATTGCACAGGGTATAGTTCTCCCTGTACACTGGAAAGACTACTTTACATCCCTCCGAAGGATGACCTATATTCACAGTACCATGCCCAAGTAAGATACTGCGGGAGTTTGTTTGAAAAATCCGGGATGTGACCCCACTGGAAATCATACACGTGATTTCTGGGACTCGAGTCAAGTATGCTTAACACTTGGCGACCGCAGGGTTAAGTTTCCAAAATTATATGGAAACAAAAGAGCACAAGATGTTTCGAAATAAACATTCAAGAAAAATATGT
The DNA here is from genome assembly GCA_037043455.1 of Cyrtodaria siliqua. NCBI lineage: Eukaryota > Metazoa > Mollusca > Bivalvia > Adapedonta > Hiatellidae > Cyrtodaria > Cyrtodaria siliqua. The sequence continues at coordinate 193,878 of JAWPHD010003584.1, forward strand.
CTGGAGGTCTCCTGAAACATGAGTCATACACAAATATCCTAGACACATTCGGTATACACAGGGTCTGAATGACACGGACTACCACAACAGCCATGATTCTCACGTCTCCGTCTAGGTATTTTGTTCTTCTTTTAGTTTAGATACTACAAATTACCAAATATGCAACTACGACTAGAAACGTCAGGGAATGTTTATGCACACACAACCTTCCAATTGTTCACTCGAATTTGTAAACACGCAGAATGAATAACAAATACGTAGTCTAGATCATCTGCGACGCTTGCTTGTTTACAAAATTATCAGGCGTCGAACATGATCAAGACTAATTTCATGTAGATCAATCCGTGACAACACAAAACATTCATAAACTAAAAATGTGTGCTAACTTTATTGACACGTATGACAGTGGAGAGTTTAAACTTGCACATATTCTACTTACGATAAATTGTTCCGCTCTCACTGGAGCGCTCTTGCTGCACAGAAGAAAACAAAATGGAGGAATGGCCGAATCAAAACGGAAATGGATTGCTATGACGTCAGGCTGTTCCAGTAACACATTACTTTCAATGAAAAGCCTCCCGATTTTTCGCGAAATACATGCTACTCCTGCAGTTGAAGACGCAGTATGCAAACTTCCCTAAAATACCTCAGGCTTGCGCGAGCCAAAACAATGCATGTGTACACGTATGACACCAACTATCTATTCCATGACATTGACACCTGCATATCCCACACTTTTCAAAATTGACTGCACTGACTACTGTCAGAAATGTTATTACATAATGCATTCCTTTCTGCATGTTGAGTTAGCTACCATAGAAACAGCAAGCGTGTGGCACTTGATTCAGAGGGTTACCGTAAAGCATATTTACATATGCAGTTGCTGCCACGCGGATTACGACTTTTTCGCAGCATCCCCGCGGCCGTTCTTCAATCGAAGTCACAAATCCGCGCGATCGTACCGCGGATTGTCACCCGAAATATCGCGGGGATTCCCTGCGACTAAAAATCGCCGCGATTGCAAAATCCAGTCTCGAAAGAAAGAAATCACCGCGATTCTCCGTGATAGATACGCGGGGCAACACGGGGGAAATTAAAGCACGGATCAATGAAAAATGTAATAAAAATGATAAATACAATGAACAATTTTGGAAGCAATACTTATTTCAAACTTTAAATGCATTTAATAACGTGTGTTTTTTGTTTTTGTTGTCCAAAAGTCGCATTTCTCTTCACCGGACATAAATTGGCTACCCACAATCCTTTGCGATGTGTGTACCTATTAACAAGGCGGCACTAATAACGGGTTTATGACCCAGAATTCTTTACAATTTTTCGGATTATTTCTGACTAAAGAACCCATCGATGTATTAATAACCAACAGCAGAATAGTAAAATATGTTAAAATAACGATTAATTAAAAATATAATTCTAATTTCCAGTATAAGAATTACTATTTCAATTTTATGTTTAATCACCGCAGAGTCGGTAATAGGAACCGCCATATAACTATCGTGACCCAGTATACATTATCCGGGCATTTGAATTTTCCGAAAACAAAAATAAAATTGTCTTCTGCTTCGGGTTTTTAATAGTTATTGAATAACAATGCATTAAATTGACTGCACAATTGTACATTGATACTGAAGATAAATCGCGGCGATGGCCTACGATTTCACACCGGGTAAAGCGGTGTGCAAATTAAAACAGATCACGGCGAATCGCGGTGATTGTGTCGCGGTGGAAAAAATGTATTATCCCCGCGATGAGCGGGCTGTCCGCGGATCGCGGGGACAAAATCAGTGTGTCCGTGGTGAGATAAAATCGCCGCGATGAGTGGGATTAGTCGTAATCCGCGTGGCAGCAACTGTACGTATACTAACTAAATGTTACCAGTGTGTGAAAGAAAACTCTGTAAAACCTTTAGAGCTGATGAGGTATTTTTAATCTATGGAAGTGTTTATTTTAAAACAAAGACAAAATCAAACAAACAAATCTTGCATTCGACAACTCAAAGTTTGTTTACACTTGCACGAGTCTGACTCATTATCCGTTTGTGTAACATGTACAGCCACACAAAAAATTAAGGCTTCTAAGTGCAAGTTATGTATTTACTTATAAATAGTAGTGTTACTGACTTGTTTTATAAATCATAATGATCACAACTGCGTATGTAAATTATTGTATTAAAGCAGTAAAACATATTAGATATTTGTAAATCAATGTCTTATTGTGTAAGAAATATTTCATGTTGACATACACTTTTTTAATTAATGTATGACACCTTTTCTATCAACATCATTCACAGCCTTATTATTGATGATTTCTAAAAGCACCGCATTTTAGCAATCAAAAGGCGCCGCATTTTAGAATACCAAAGAACCAGAAGTGAAACCGAATGATATCCCCTTCAATTTATAACACAAATTTATGATCATGTGTAAAATAAACACTGCCTTGTCTGTTGAAAAGTTGATTACATACCAGCAAATGTTACTTGTACTCATGGACATCTAAGTTTAAATTAACATTCGACGCGCAAAGCAGCCGTCGAAATTAGCACAATCCCGAGACTGGTAAAATGCCTGACAGGCTTGCCCAATATCCAAGAACACCCAGCAAATGTTACTTGTACTCATGGATATCTAAGTTTAAATTAACAGTCGAAGCGCAAAGCAGTCGACAAAATTAGCACAATCCCGACAATGCTAAAATGCCTGCCAGGCTTGCCCAATATCCAAGAACACAAGCCCAACGGGCTTGTTGATTTGCCGCTCGTTTCGACGGGAGAAATTGGAATCCAGACGAGGGAACTCCATTAACCAATCGTCCGAGAAACGATTTACTAGGAAACAGAACAAAAAGGCAATTGTTCTTACATAGTTTATTAAACGATTAAATGCAGTAAATAGTCACAACTCTGTTTATTTAGCGAAATTGGAAAAATACAAGAAAACACTTGCCTCGTTGTTATTTTGTTAAGGGTTTCCGGGTTTCTTTCCAAAAGTATGTAGTTCACAGCACAAAAGCAAAATCTATCAGGCAAAGTCCTCGAAATTTAATGCTTGTGTCCAATGATTACCCATTTTCATTTTCTTTTATTGAATATTTTTGATTGCCACATGGCCGCATGGAATTCAAATTTTGGCCGTCCAGACCATTTTTTACTCGCCACGGCCGACTGCGAATTTGGCAAAGAGGCAATACAACATGAACACATGAAATATATATATATAAGCAACAAAATTGAATCACTTGCAACATACCGAAGTCAGGTGGCAGGTAAAGTTCAAAAAGTTCTCGCTGGAGGGAACCGCTTTTTTCAACAAAATCAACAGGCTTCACCAACACTGCTAGGACTAGTACGAGAATTCTGCTGAAAAAAGAGAATATTTGATATAATTAAAAGCAGCCCAACATTCTCTGCTTTGGGTTATTTTTCCAGTCCGACACACAATAAGTGGATAAAGGAAAAGTCTAGTTCCCTGTCCAATTGCTGCTATTGCAGTGCACAAGGTATGACAGCGGCCATTTTAGCCGGGGCGGAATTGCGTAATAATGTATTGGTACCCGATTGTACAACGTAACGCTGATTTGTGTAGGTACCACTGATTCCCTGCAATGACAGTTACGAATGAGGGTAAACAGTCTATGAATTATGGGATTATTACGTAATTCCGGCCCGGCTAAAATGGCCGCTGTCATACCTTGTATATATAATTCATAACTTTCACATCTGGTCAACTTCCGGTAGGTCAAGATATTCAGTAGGTGAAAATAAAGGGGTTTACTTGGACTTTATCCTCAATCTCTATATGAAAAATGAAAATATTAGACCATCATTTAAATTAAATGTATCCTTATTGGTGTTTTAAAATCAGACAACACCAAAAGAAGATACATAGATGTACACAAAAAACAAAGCTTTTAATATACTTATCTCTACAAACTAGTTTTATAAAGGGCTAAAGTCAGTTGAGCACCAAGGATAAACACCGAGTTTACCCCCTACCAGAATGTGGAGGTGTTTTATTTTATTGATCACTGATTGGTCAAATTATTTTGATGATGACATGTGAAAGTTATGAATATAGTTTGTTGACAAAATTTTCGACTTTTTGGAGGAGGCTTTTCAGAACTTCTCAAGTAGTTTTTTGGATAGCTTGTGTCTTTGGTCAAACTAATTTACAGAGTTTTTCTTGATAGCCTCCCTGGCACCTATGCTTCCTAACTGACAAAATCGCCTGACGCGCATGCGTACTAACACAAAAAACAACAACATCAGTTGGCCTAGATCTCAAGTGTGTAAAATAATTCTTCATACACACACCAACAACATTAAACATTCCCCTTAACCGTCCAAGTATAACCAGATTTTCAAAACTGTACACACACATTCTGCATTTTGAAGTTTATCACGACTGACAGTCACTGAGTCAGTCGATCGCGACCTATGCGACTGACCACGGCACAGGCAGTCGAGAGCGCTTGAGACAAAAATACATTTAACCAATACATCATCTCAAAACTCACAACATATACACGTACCTACCTTTCGTCGCGAACTTTTGGACAACCGTTACTCACGAGCTCTAATGCAATTCGTTTAATATCCTCAATCGAAATGCTGACGATATTCAATTGTGCTGCAATAAAAATGGCGTCCTGAAAATGTCTCTAAAATTGTCTGCGCATGCGGGGTAAACGTGACGTAGGCGTTAACACCAGTTTTATATGTACATATTAGTATTCATCCAAGAGATAGCAACTTATGTAATACCAAATTCAACGTCCCGTTCATGAGTCTTTATCCACTACTGTCTTTCCGTACTAGAAAAGCATGCTATCCATGACTTTTCAACGACTACACTCAGCTGGGAAATGTGTCTTTAAAGACATATTTCGAGCCTATTGTATTCAAGGGAAGAGGTAACGGTAAATCACTGTTAGCTATATAATTTCATGAGCAAAGTGTGATATTCAATTTTTCTTCAGATTATGAGGCCCACCCACTAAAGCATTTGTGAGCAGTACACATATAACACATTAAAGCATGTTGTATATTTATTGTGTTGTGCTCTGTTTTTTGGTCTAAATACCAGATAAGTTTTGTATTCAAAAGCTAAATTATAAACATATATTTTTTCATTAAAGTAAATTACAAAGTGTTGTTAAGCTATTCTTACCCTCAGTATAGGAATGCCATACAAATAAAAAAACTAAGAGTGGGCCTCAATTTATATACCTGAGTCCCATGCATTTTCACCGACCAAGTGTGTATTTAAGGTTGTTTAAATGTCGTGACTGTGACAGTACTCGTCTGCATATTTGTAATTGGTTAGGTAAACAGTTGGTATTGTTTTGTAGCCCTTCTGTGCAATGTATCACATTTGCTAAAGCTTTACCGAGATCAATATTAGAATCGTTCATAGGCATCCGGTAAAGATCGGGAATTCCAACGTGAGGTATAATTGTTTTTATCGGAACCGAGGCTTTGCCGATGGTTGGAATTGCCCTATCTGAACCGGATACCCATTATTGATTCTTTTTCTTGTGTATAATTTACATTCTGCGCATTCACGTCGCTACTATTCAACTACAAATGTTTTACATGTTATTACCCCAATGACGTTCATGCAGCTGTCAGTGTTGATAATCAGAGCGCCACTTTTATCTTCCCCCATGTGTAAGATCACCATCATCCTTGTAAAACGCCGATACCTTTATCCGGTATGCAAGAATCGGCAATATTTACACTATCGATACAGATAAACAGTCAAACGGTTAACTTGTCTTCATCCGATATACTTTTATTATCCGTTTCATTGCTTTTCAACTTCCATAGCTCTGTTGTTAAAGATTTGGCTTGAGTTAAACAAGTTGAACTATTTTTTTCTTGGGCCTCGGGTTCGAAACCTATCAGATTTTGTTGCTGATTTTGATGTTTTCTCTTTTTATTTTATTCTAAATTGTGATCGAGAATTATAAAACACACTCTGCAGCGTATAAATTCACAGAAGAAAATGATTCTGCAGCCTTATCAGTAGACTCGTTGGCAGAGTCGTTTGTGTCTTCAAATTCATGAGGACAATTTAATTCAGAAACAAATAATCTTACCGAAAAAAATGAAATTCGGTTTGCATGCGGTTCGAACTACTGATCAACAAACAGCATTATATATTTGCTTCTGGGCTTTAGACCGCACTGCGAATCGGTAAATTGCAAATGATGAAAGAATTAACATACTAACATATCAGGAAAATCATAAACAGTACCAAGTGATATCGGTACACCAGTACTTTTAGTTCGTGAACTTGTATCGTCGAAAACAAGCACTTCGTGCTGTATAAGGCGATCTGAATCTGAATGAAAGATAATGGAAACTAGTCAGTATTAAATATTGTGTCAAGAACATTGGCTTCCGAGTGATACTATGATACGAACCAAAACATGTCTATTTAGCTTACAGAGTACATCCCCATATGGACAATGTTTATATAGAATTTTAATATGTATGTCATAGCAAAAGCCCTGAAAGTACATAATTATCATAACTCAGGTACTTACAATGTATTAGGTTGCAAAACTAATCCTTCGTATCAATCTAATCATACAGAGATAAATCACGCATTATAAATAGTGGGGCTAAAGCATTCACTGAGCTATTGTTCAGATGTCAGATGTGCGCTTTGAATGGCACGTTCAGTATAAAACTTCCAGAAGCCCTTGGTAGAGAACGGGAGCTATACAACAACACAAATCAAATACTTCAACCCAGGTCGCCTTGGTAAAGTACGTAAACCCGACAACTACACAAAGCAAATGATTGGACACAGGCCGTCGTGGTAGCGCACGGAAACCAGACAAATACACAAAGCGTACATAAACCTGGAAACTACACAGAGCAAATGATCGGCTTATGTTGTTGTGGTAGAGCAAGGAATCCAGACACTAAGTCGTGTCATCGTACAATCAAAGATAACAACAAAAACACGTCAATGTTAATATTAAGTAAAACTCTCCTAAACAAGATCACTTTGAAGCCGTGTTACACTGCTTTATTTCTGATTAAAATTAGCTTTGTCTTCAACTGACGCATAATCTGAGCATTAGCTAAAATAATCAGATTTCAAGTAATTAAACTAGGCAGATGAATCACGGTGATATGACAATTGCAGCACAACTAATTACACGAACATTTGTATAAATACTTAATACAAATTACTTTCGTAATTACCAACATAATGAATGACTGTTCCAGGTAACCTGTAAAAGCGCTAGGTGATAAAGGTTCATCAATTTCTACACACCCAGATGGAAATATGTATCATGAATTCATAAAGATACATTATTTGAACGTACAATTGCATTGTTAATTGGCCGGAAATCGGTGCGAATGAGACTTTGACTAAATTATCCTGTTGACATATTTCACTTAGCTGGTTCGCTTTACTAATTTGCAGAAATGTTTAGAACAAAAAATTCTTTTCTAGATCTCAGCATAAAAATGTTTTACAACAATATGCCCACGAGGACCTGTGGACGTTCTACTGACTTACATTGTTTTTTGTTCTCTATGACCGAGGTTACTTTATGATATTGGTGGAAAAGCGGTGAGGGTAGGTTATGGCTAGGTGTATGTGTATGTGGAACGATGGGGTTTTATTATGATATCGCTGTTTTTCAAACGTATCCGCGCTTTTACAATGATAATAACATTTTGAATAAGTTCGTTTAGTAAATTTCGATTTAAAAATATTTTTTATGCTATGACCAGTAAAGGTGGAAAAAAGTCGAACTGAAAATGCAGCTTTCAAGGATCAGAGGCAACTAAAATCAAGCATCGAAACATACAACCATAATAACGTTAAACAAGAGGCAAGGTATATGACCTCACAAAGATAAAAATATAGACAATAGGACTACCGCCTTGGAACGGTCATTGGCAAAAAACACACAAAAACACTTGGGGTTTCAACCAGGTTCTAAAGTTCTTTATTCTATGACCGAGGTGGCTTCATAAAATAAAATATTGAAAATGGTAGTGGGGCAGGGGTTATGTAAGATATGGCTGGTTCTCAAACTTGACCGAGGTTTTATTGATGTTTACACTCCAAATATGTTTGATAAAGATTGGATGAACAACTGTTAAAAAAGCAAGTCATAATACGTTTGATTCAATCAAGGTTCACAGATTCTGCTCAGATTTGGCTTGTTATTGCAATTATTCAAGATTTAATGATATCAAAACTCTAACTAAGTGTGCTAAAGATAAGATAAACAATAATTGATTAGAGATTTAATAAAGCACAGTACAGGTGTTTTCAACAAGGCAGTTTTAGGGCCAAAACTCTAGTATTACTAATAAAATCTGTCTGGATTTCTGACAAATACAAATGAAAGTGCTAGAACTTTAGCAACAAAAAGTGAATGTACGGACGACGAATGACGAAGGATGACGTACCATCTCATAAGATCGGCCAATAGCGCTATTAAAACACAACCCATTTTCTTTCCAATATTACTGTCATATTAGAACTATAACGTCGTCGAAAGTATCTCTGATTTCGAAGTGCAAGTCGACTGAAGATTGAAGATAAGCGGATTTTAGGAAACATGAAACGTGTCCTCAGCAAACTGATAAATAAGTATGTTTGTGATGTCTTAACTGGCCTTTTGTTTATCTTTAATTGCGTTATTTGCTTCTGTGTGTGTTTGTGGTTGACTGTCGGCATTGAATGCTGCTTTTCCTGTTCGATTTTTGTATCTATATTTACAAAGTCAATAGCCTGATGATATATTAATTAAGCAGTGCAACTTTTTATGATAAAACAACCGTAAAAGTAATAAAATTATACTCAGTTGAAAAAGGAAGTGGTCACTGACTTTTGTTTAGATATAATTGTATAATGTTTTTTCAGAATTAAATTGACAAATTCCGAGATGAATATGCCATGTTTGATACATAATTTGAATGTACAAATGCGTTGTTAATTGGCCGGAAATTGGTGCGAATGGTGACATTGACTAAATCATCTTGTTGAAATATTTCTCTTAGCTAGTTCGTTGAATTTTACACAGGACAAATACTAATTTCATGAAATCTTTACAAAAAAGCCTCTTTTCTAGATTTTAGCATAAAACATGTGTTACAACAATATGCACACAAGGGCCTGTCTACGCTCTACTGACTAACATGGGCTCGTATAACTGGGACGTGGAATACAAATATGTTTTCTATGACCGAGGTTACTTCATGATATTGGCGGAAAAGTGGATGAGGTGTGGAACGATGGGGTTTTATTCCGATATCGCTGTTTTTCAAACTTATCCTCGCTTTTACAATGATACTAACATTTTAAATAAGTTTTTTAAGCAAATTTTGAATTAAAAATATTTTTAGAATTCTGGACCATTTTTGGACCGACATTGCAAGGATTTCAATTTATCCAGACCTTTTTTTTGCTATGACCAGTTAAGGTGGAAAAAAAGTCGAACAGAAAATGCAGCATTCAAGGACCACAGGCAACCAAAATCATGCATCGAAACAAAAAACCATTACAACGTTAAACAAGAGGCAAGGTATATGACATCACACTGATAAACAAGTAGACAATAGGACTACCGCCTTGGAACGGTCATTGGCACACAAAGACATAAAAAACGCTTGGGGTTTCAACCAGGTTCTAAAATTCTTTCTTCCATGACCGAGATGGCTTCATAAAATAAAATATTGAATATGGTACTGGGGCAGGGGTTATGTAAGATATGGCTGGTTCTCAAATTTGACCGAGGTTTTAATGATGTTTACACTTTAAATACGTTTGATAAAGATCGGATGAACAACTGTTAACAAAGCAGATCATTATACGTTTGATTCAATCAAGGTTCACATATTCTGCTCAGATTTGGCTGGTTATTGCAATTATTCAATCTTTCATGATATCAAAACTCTAACTAAGTGTGCTAAGGATCAGATAAACAATAATTGATTAGATATTTAATAAAACACAGTACAGGTGTTTTCAACAAGGCAATTCTTAGGGCCAAAACTCTAGTATTACTAATAAAATCTGTCCGGTTTTCTGACTTGTTTGAGTTTCAATAAATAGAATTAATGCCAATTAAAGTAAAATTATATGCAAAATGAAGGTGCTGGAGTGTTAACGTAGCAAAATTTACTATTTATAAATAATTGAAGATCATAACTATTTAATAAAGATCAAATACAAAATGAAGTGCTAGTACGTTAACAACAAAAAGTGAAAGCACCGCCGACGAAGGATGACATACCATATCATAAGCTCGCATGACCCTCGATCAATAGAGCTACTAAAACACAATCCAATTTATTTTTATAGTCTAATTAGAACTATAACGTCATCAAAAGGATCTATGAGTTCGAAAGGCAATTCGACTAACGATTGAAATTAAGAGGATTTTATGAAACATACAATGTGTCCTCAGCAAGTTGATCAATAATATACTCGGTAAAACAAGTTTTGGACCAGGGTATATAAAGTCATATAAAAATAAAACTAGTGAACAGAATTTAAGTATCTTTTTTTAGAAACCAAGGTCTACCCTAACCGGTTAATTTGGTAGCAGAAACATTAAATTTTAAACAAGATTTGATATTAAAAAAATATCGCGAACACACAAATGGTCTGTAAAAAATGCTGCAAAGTCCATAGAAAGTAACAGTTACGGTCACATTCGAGTAACCAATAAAAAGATTATTATTTTTTCGCAAACTTTCAATGTAAACGATAATTATTGTTGATTGTTGATCTATTGTGAATTATCAACTGAGATAATAAGGGTTATGGTCGAATGTCAAGGTTCAGCGATCATTGTACGGGTTCGAACACTGCCATGGTCCAAAACGTTTTTTACAGAGTATATATTATTTGTTTGTATTACAAATTACAAAGTCAATAGCTTGATGATATATTAATTAAGCAGAGCATTAATTAAGCAGAGCAACATTTAATGATAAGACAACCGTTAAAGCAATATACCTGCAAGATAAACTCAGGTACTTTGTATAAATAAATCAACGTCCGATAACAATTAATATAATCACTCAGAAACTCTAAGAGCAATACTTATAGTTCAGAAAAATTATTACGGCGTCTCGCTGTATTAGAATCGCAATGCCTGTTAAATAAACCGAGGTACTCGGATAAAGTAGTATGCAAAGTTTTATCACTTTTCCACATGTTTTATTCCTGCATTTTTCAAGATCTACTCTACTTCGCTTTATTAAGTAAAATAATTACTTAAAAGTACTTAATTTTAATTTTTAATATACTTAAAATACTTAACGTTTACACTTTCGTGTTTCACTTTTCCTCTCAAACTGTTAGAAATGAAATATTTTGATGAATTTATTTGCGTTTAATTTTTTTCTTTCTGTGAATGTTAACCTTTCTGTAAGAAGGTTACATCCGGTTGCCTGCTTTTTACGAAAGTGACGTGATATCATTAATTAGGGAAAATTCGTTAAGAAATTGTCTCTTCTTGTATGCTGTTGACGATCAGTTTTTGATTAATAAATGTCATTGGGATCTAAATATACTCATTGTTAGAATCGTTATTTATAATCTTATGACACAGTTGCTCCTAGATTTTGATTCATTTTTTTGTCTCTTTCCGATATCTAAATGATATAGTTATTTCCAATTAGTTTACTTTTTGTGACCTGTATTAACCATGTACGAGGGTGCATCAAAAATTTCTGTCACTAGGCATATATCCTTTGAACTGGATATTACACTGAGATAAAGTAGTGTATTTATAGTACTTCTGGGTTCGCTCTCTTAAATTCCACAACAAATATGGAAATTTCCGGTTATTTATACCCCTGAATTACCTCCCCCTACCACACATTTTGGATACTGGCATCTCTGAAACTGTCCTTGTTACAAAACGTTGTAAACATTATTTGAATAATTCTATGCTTTTAAATTTTCTTGTACGCCATCTGTTGTTATTCGCCCATAATCCATGACAATGATTGTCGAGAATTCGGAAAGGTCTTGCTGCAAACCAGATATGAGTGAATGCATATCGCTTAATTTTAGCAGAAATAACACTGATTTTCTTCATTTTGTTTACGGAAATGTTACAATATCTTTCAAATGTCGTAATTATTCTCATAATATTAATATGTTTTCATATTGTTTTACAAATCCTAGTCCTTCAGTGTTTACATTTCATATTCAACACATTATTGTAGAATTTTGTACAATGTTTAGTGAAAATATTGGTCATCCAAAAACGCTATTTCAGAAGACTGCAATTCCATTTAATGTCCATTTATCATTAAATTAATTTTACACGTTAGCTTAAAAGGTTAATTGCTAAGACAATGCCTTTTCATCTACCATGCTTAAATTCTGAATCTTGCAATGCACGATATAACTGATAATGTATGAGAAATTTCAAAGGTCTTCGACAAGTACTTAAAGAGAAACAGGCATTTAAAAAAGTGACAATTAACTTACCTGAATAAACTCAGGACGAAAATGCCTCAGTATGTATAAGTGATGTGTATTAAATGTTCCATAACTTTCGTCACACATAATATACAGCTTTTATTTTACCATCAATGGAATGGTATTGAAACTTTCTTTCATTTGATACCAAACAGCAATACTCAGAACGAGCACGTAATTATTAAAACGCGTTAGTGACAGAACTTATTAAAACCCGGGGATAGAGGGCGTGAGCGGTTGCTAGCATATTTCACTACCGTTCATGAACAGTCTCAGTCAAACCGAGACTGCAATATTTTGTTTGTGTCGTGTTCGGGCGTTTCCAAAGGTCCATTATCATACACTTTTAACAAGGCAGAATATGGCATTTTTAGTAAAACAAAGGGAATACCTCTTGTGTAACTAATTAGATCTAGCTGGTTTCCGTCCGAGCTTTTATTGATATAAGAGTACTGACAAGGTTTGGTAAAGATCATGTTAAAAAATGAAGTCCTATCGTGTTAACGAGGCAAAAGTTAACAGACGGACAGACGACATTCATGATGGACGACGGATAACTTGCCAACACATAAGCTCTACTAGCCGAAGGTTTCCGTTGACCATGTTCTGTGGACGTTACAGTTCCTGTCCGAGGTAGTACAGTGCGGACCTACGATGACATTGAGTTTGGACGCTGTGCTTTTTATAGGACACTATATCTCAATTTTATACCGTCTTTTAAAGAATCGGGGTTTAATAAACATGATGTTTTCTACTCAAACTTGTACTTGTTATTATCAATTTTTTATTTTTTTTTATACATGTAGTTGAAAATGAAATGTCATCGACATTTCTGGAGTGATTTTTTATAAAAGTCGTTACAATTTTTACTTTATAAATTAATGTTTCCTCTCACTAGGTATTTCTAGAACTTGGATTGTTTGTTTTGCTATATTTGTCTCTATCAAACTAATGACATACATTTCATATTGCAATTAGTGGAGTAGTTAAACTGTACAGGCTCACTGGCCTGTTGTAAATTATATCATAAGTTAATACAATGAAACTACCTTAACAAAGAAATAAATTGAATGCGGACACATATCTCAACTCAATTTGATCAACAAACCCAGTCATTGTGGCTTTAAAGAAGAATATCACTTAAAGCTACAGAGACTCTATTTTAACTGGTAATAACTCATGAATATAAATGAGTCACGTGTGAAGTAGTTTCAAATCGACGAACACAACAATAGTCGGTATATAAGGCAGAAATCTATGCGTAAAATATCACATATTTTTTAGCCTTCGTACAGGTAACATTGATAAATATACGGCTTCAGCATATATGTGATGAAAAAAGTACTTGCTCGGAACGGGATTTGAACCACATCCAATGCGCTTTTAATTTTGATGGCCGTACGTTAAACCACTAGACCACGGCTATTTATTGGTATGTTCTAGCATTACTAACACTAAATAGGAATTACGTAATAACTAGCTCATACACAAACTCATCAAGCGTTGAATAACAAGTCGAGATATGGTTGTTTTGAGGCGGTGTATTAGTTTCATATTGATTACATATAGTATTACACCAGGAAATGTTAATTTACACGTCCGACAAGATGGGCTATATATTTATGGATTCATCATGAGTTGCGTTCAAATATATTAAGTTATTTTACCTCATAATAAATGATAGTTTGTATACCGGTTTTTCAAGAAGCGTTATAGCTCAGTAGATAGAGTACCGGACTTGAAATCAGAAGGTCGTGTTTTCGAGTTCCGAAAGAGGTTTTATTTTCTTCTGTAAATCATAATATTACCTGTGTATAGGTACGATGTGCACGGGTCCGCGATGTCTATACAATAAATGATGTCCTGCGTTATATTTGCTCGCTTAAATACCCGATTTCGACATGAGCTGGTGAACATGAAGTTACAAATAAAGACACGCCTACAAAGAAGAAATCGATTGATATTGAGACTCTGTAGCCTTAAGCCAATGATAGGAGTCGTGACAGATATTGCACTTTATATTAACTCTCATGAACAGACTCAATAACATTGAATCTGCTACTTCTATCTTTTGTTTGTGTTTGTTGCTTCCAAGGGATCCCATTTTCAGTATGTATTGGCATTCACACAAGCGTTTGTTTCGTGCTGTGTGGTGGCCGTAAATATGTGCCCCGACTACAAATCAGTAGTGTCACTACTTACTGGTCCTTTGGGATCATCAAGCCAAATGTTTGTGCCCTTAAATTACAATATCGCTTAAGCCGGTGCTAGGAGGCGTCAGAGGTGTTGCACTCAACATTACCTCTCATGAACAGACTCAATAAAACCGAGCCTGCTACTTTTATCTTTTGTTTGTGTTTGTTGCTTTCAAGGGATCCCATTTTCAATATTTATCGGTACGCAATGTATTAAAGACAGTTGAAATTGAGACATCCAAATTACACATGCTAAGCAAGACAGACTATGTTCCTAACAATTTTGTTCAGACTGAGGCGTATCCATAAACTATTATATCACATAACGTCCCTTGATAGCAGTGTCGAACACCCATTTCATATTATATTGTATGTACACATGTGTAATACAAATTGCAATGACTTTGATTGGTTGAGCATGACATACATCACATGTTTAACACTACGCAACGCAAGTTTTGTTAACTGTAACTATTTTATTTATTATAAATTCATCTTTACCTAAGTCTTAGTATTTACCAACAAATTATAATAAAGTCCGACTTCTTTACAAGTCGGCATAAAATGCCCTTTTTGTAAATATATAAAACATGAACTCTTTGATACCAAACGTCGTGTGTGTGATAATGTTATGACGTCACATAACATGTTGGAGTCAAATGACGTGCTTTTATGACGTTTTGGTGCTAAAGTTTGTCTGACGTCATGGCGGTTTTATGTCCATCTGAATTTTATTTTACATATTTGACTATACTGTTATGTGATAAAAATAGGATCTTAAACTCGTCCCAATTCCATATAAAATGTATGAACTCGTCACGATTTCTTTTTAATTTTAACTCTCCAAAAGGCTCGTTAATATTAAAATAATTCATAATTCGTTTCATAAATCTTATATGAAATGGGGACTCGTTTAAAATCCTATATATATTAAATGCAAATCCCCCGAACCTTGTTCAGGCATATGTATATGCTATATAAATATGTATTCAATAAAACCGAGTCGGCTGCTTTATTCTCTTAATTGTTGCTCACAAAGGATCACCTTTATTAGTATTTATTAACATTCACATTAGCATTTGTTTAGTGCAGTGTGGCGGCTGTAATAAGTCTCCCCTTGCTACGAATCAGTAGTGTTATTTTTACTGATCCTTTGGGACCAACGAGCCCAATATGGGTGGCTTTGAAGTAGAATACCGCTTAAGCCGGTGCTAGGGGGCGTGAGAGGTGTTGCTTTATTCATTACTTTTCATGAACAGACTCAATAAAACCGAGTCTGCTGTTTTATTCTCTTAATTGTGTTTGTTGCTCCCAAAGGATCACCTTAATTAGTATGTATTATGTACACATGCTACTTTTAGAATGAATGTACATCTGCCACTAGTTGTATAGCTATTTTTTCTTTCAATTTCTTTTATTTCCGATATCATCAAGAGTAAAACTAGGTTCTGATACCAATATATCTTCTCTCAGTATTCTGGAAATCTCCGGAAATTATTTCGATAGCACACGCATTGCGATACCATCTTCGATAATGACGTCATACATGTCAATTATATCAATTAGCTTCAATTATAACCATCGCTAATGCGTAGGTTTCTGCGAGATGGAAACTAATTAATTGTACTACAAAAGCAAACTAATAAGTACTGATATTTGAAAGTCAAACAGGAAATGTACCATTCCAGAACCTAATCCTAATCGATTATACGGTAAAAACAACTTCAATGGACAGCATTAGGACATGTATATATCTGTGTATATATATACATCTCTGTAGTAAGGGACAGTTTTCTGCGTTTCTCCAAAATAAAATCAGTTCATTTTCATAATTGCGCACTGTTTGAAAATGTGTTAAAACTTTGCGTTTATATTTAATCATTTGTATCAAATTAAAGTACCACAACTGAGTCAATGTCATGCCGTACACTGCTAAGTAACCGCTTGAGAAAACGGGATAAAATTAAGGCGCATAATAGGATATAGACGGTGTGTCAAGCACAACATTTTGGGTATTATAATTAAGATCAAGGTCGTGCATATATTTTGTCTGGTCCTTGACCTCTTAACCAAGGGTTAAAACTGACGTGTGGATACACTGCCAAATGCCAAGCTGTACACTTTCATTTCCTTTCGAGGATTTTAATAGTAGGCCTTGATGCCAAACATTGATGAAATGTCCTTTTAAAGGAAAAAAAGAGTTGTTATCAAAGGAAACACAAACAAAATGATGTTCCCAAACTGCTATGAATGTTACTTAGAAGATTGGTTTAAAGGGACATATGGCAATCTTGATGTTTTTAAAAACTCACGGCGTCCCGTTAGTTTTCCTCTTAACTTGCATTTGTTAAATCATTAATATTAATTGTAAGAACAGTTCAAAGCAAATTATTTTTTACATATTACTAACTTTCTATAATATTGCACAAGTAATATATATTTAAAAAAAATGTTAAAATAGTGAAGACAATTAAAATCTCATTTTTTTATTTAATTATATGCAAGCAGTTTTTAAAGTCAAAATGACGCAAGATAAGTAAATCGACAAGCAAATTTAAATGTTTAAATAAAACTCCAGATTGTCATGTGTGCCTTTAACGGATAGAATTAATGCGCCCATGTTTACATGTGTACAGTGCTTTGGGGGGGGGGGGGGGGGGGGGGGGGGGGGGGGGGGGGGGGGGGGGGGGGATATAGAATTACCGCTTGTAAAGTATCAGTTTTTGTTTAAATTCAATTTTCTCAGTTTATTTATTTTAGATCATTTTTAATTTTTCCAGGCTTGAAGATATATCATATAAGCATACATTTATGCAGCAGTGGAAATGATTTGGTGCATTTTTCCACCGCTCAGAAAAATTCATTCTTTATTACACCAGTGAAGTGTATTTTTGAAACGAAATATCATACTGTCCACAATAAAACTGAGATATAAAGTTTGCTGTTGTAAGAAATTGTAGAGGCAAAAGTCAAAATGTAATCATCAAATAAGTTAACTTGATAATGTTTTTGCACTTCTAGGGGTACAATGAAGTTATGTAAATATATGTGCAAAAAAACACACTATTAAAACAAATACAGTTAGGCGAGGATAATAAAATGTTTCTTCCTTTCATTCTTTCTTTCTGGCTAAAAAAATATGATATGATGCGAAAGCTTACCGAGGATCATACACTATTTTCCTAGGAGTTCAATTATAAAATAACTTGCGGTGTAGGAATATAATAAAGTCAAGTCATATTTATCATATTACACTAGTGAAATAAACATGAAATTGAATGCGGAGTCATCTTTCGTTTTTTTTTCGTTCAGCCCTGAGTACATTTAAATTGTCCTTGTCGATTTCCGTTACCGTTAAAAAAATACCTGAATTACGGAAACCCGACGAGGTAAATCCATTGTTCGGTATCATTACGGAAATGACCGAATCGTACGAAGTCATCATACAAACATACGACGTCATCATAACAAACATACGACGTCATCATACAAACATACATACGACGTCATCACAGGTGGGAAGCAGAGTGGTTTTTAGCTCCGCCGGTCCACTTATCATAGCAACACATGACAACGGAAAGTAGTACGTCATTTTCCGTCAACGTCAAAAAAAAGGGAAACAGCCGCCATTTTCTTTTTTTTTTAAACGCGTAATCTGGAAGATTGTAACAAGTTTACATGATTAAAATTTTAGTTCCCATTTAAGATTCGTCATCTTCAGCTGTATTGACTTTTAGATGCTTTACTGCGCGAGAAAATTTCGAGATTCACCCATTTAAAATTCCGAAGCGAGGGGAAGTAACTCGTAAGAGATGTCATTGTTAAAATGCGTTTAAAAATGGTAACACATGTGTTCTTTTCTTATGAAATACAAGGAGATAATAAACAT